>JBCAUA010612308.1:596-16070 GCA_038406235.1 Peronia verruculata
CCCCCCCCCCCCCCCCCCCCCCCCCCCCCCCTCCCTTTTGGGGGGGGGGGGGGGGGGGGGGAAGCGATCCACAATCTCATTATTTTTACACGACACGAGCATTCATTCCATAATTTACATTTTTTTATCCCACAATAACTAAGAAAATAATATGGCAAGCCGGCCATGCTGCAAACCGTGTGCTCACAGATGTACATTTGTGATTTCTGATTATCTATTACAGCCATTGATAGACATTCTCACTCCTATAAGCAGGCCATAGCGGTGAACAAGGTCACAACAAATTCTTCAACATAACGTTAAGCCAAATGTCTCAAATCTAAAGAATTTAAACCTAATGTCTCAAATCTAAACAATATATTTCCATAGCTTACAAAAACAATCATTTTTTAACAAAAGGCCGAACTTAGTAACTATGGATCTAATAGTCTCAGAAGTATTGTGCAAAGTGAAAACTCTTCAAGTTTTAGTCACACTCAGATAAGGTTTTTGCAGATATTCTTTTTAATAAGGGAATGAATCAGTTAATGGACCCACTTTTTAAACTGGAGAACATCATGAACAACAATTTCGACGCAACGCCAGTGTAATTAGCGCAATGCAGCTGTAATATATAATCAGCGCAATGCACGTGTAATCAGCGCAATGCAGGTATAAACGTGCTGAGAGGCAGTGAAACTAAAGACCCTATGCCATTACCAAGTCCGCAATTTCGACTGCAAACAATCAGTGACATTTATAAATACAGATGTTCTCCCTCTATTGTTTGGTCAAATCTAGCATTCATTCGTTTCAATCTTTTTTCTTGCTCTCTTAAGTTATCTCCAGGCGTTAAAACATTGGGATATCGGGTTGACCAGGTGAAGAAAAAGCGGACAGAATCGGGTAAAATAAACAAGGCAATTGATAGGGAGGTCGATGGTGGAAACAGCTGTGGAACAATTACATTGGGAATAATGTTAGTAGAAGGGAAAGGAAAGATCAGGAACTTGTGATACGAATACGAATACTTTATCTTTTGTCTACTGACTTTTGTCGTGACCAGTCCTATATATCAAAATTAAAAAAAAAAAAATCATACAAAGTGTTCAGGAAGAATGCGCGTACCAATAACGTATTAATACCACACACACACATGTCTTTAACGATGATTCACTTATACATAATTCGCCCATTTATCCGTCTATCGATCCCTGCGTCCCCTATTGTTTGCTGCGCAATGAGCTCCACTAAGGAAACAAAGAGGCAGCCTGCCCACTATCAGGTGGCAATTCACACCGTTAAAGAAATAAGGCGTGCTATACAAAAGTACGTAATCCGTGCGAATGAGAACAAGTTCAGTGGTTAGCGGAAAGAAGGGCTCACTGCCTGGTAAAGTACATAAGCAATAGGAGATCGGTGTGCTCAGTCCTATTAGTTCCTTTTACCAGACAAAAGAGAGATTGAACAAGTAGTATAAAGAGGGGAAAAAATCACATTTGCGACCTTTAATTGAAATATACACCATGAAAAATAAAAAAAATAATAATAAAATAAAATAAAAATGATGACATAAAGACAATGTTTTCTTCCTATTGTTATGATTTTATCAAATGTTTTGGCGATCAGTGTTTCAAATGGCAAACAGTAAACGATTTTTTTCCTCTTTACACTGCTTGCTCAACACATCTTTCGTATGGATCTGGCAAAGAGAAGTAAGTATGGTTAAAATGATCTCCCCTTACACAAGTCCCTCTCTTGGAAGGGGCAGATAATCTGCAAAACGATCTCCCATTGCGTCTTGAGGTGAATTTTATGGGAACAATAAAATAATTATTGATCTCCAACAGCCACTCTGCACTTGGCCTTTTCCACACAGTGCTATATTACCGCTATGCTCAATAGGTAAGGTCCGCACCACTCTCAAACTGAGGACTGCCAGCTGGAGGACTGTCCATGGAGAAGGTGCAAAGATTATGCATGTGGCTAAAAAAAACCTGTCAGGACACATAAACACAAATCATGGCTGACTGACATGTCTGTGACAACAGCCTGACTACCCAATGGTGGATCAACTGCTTAGCGAATGACAGTCTAGATTCTAGTCTTCACATCTTTGAGGAATATGCTCTTATTCAGAAACTTTTTTGTTCCCCATAATCAGCAAACTTTTCAACAGAGTCATGGCTTTTCATTCTTTCTAGAATTCTCTCTTTCATTCATTCGTTCATTTTTCCTTTCTTTCTTTCCTTCACTTTTCTTCTTTCTCAAACTTTCTTCCTTAATTTTTTTCCTTTCCAACAATTTGTTGGTTTTGTTTTTTTTTTCCTTCCTCCCATCTTAAAATTTCTTTCCTAAACTTTTTCTTTCTGTCTTTACTTCCTTCTTTTATTTACTCTTTCTTTCTTTTCATAGTCTTTTGTAAATGATTTATTATGCTGATACAATCTTGACCAATGAATCGAAGAATTTGACCCTGGAAGACAGCAATCTGGTCCAAGTTTCGCCCCCTGTATTTAAATCACTTTTTTTTTTTTTTTAATAACGCCATGACAGATGACCTGAAAATATTCGTCTTATACACGTGAGATTGGCTTTTGAAAAAAATTCATTTACTTATTTTTTAAGAAGTAGCTACCTCTCGTTACAAAACCTTCTCATTAAAGAGCAGTTTCTGCTGGTATTTCTTGAGGTTAAATTTGTGGCCGGAAGAAAAGATTTGTTGCCTGCGGCTCAATCCCTTCGCCCCAACGCTAGGGCTATTTGGCACAAGAACTCTACCCAGACTCCAATGAGCGAATGTTTGGTTTGACACTTTGGCCTCTTGTGCGGGTTTGGTTAAGAAATCCAGACAAATTCCACCAATACAAACCTGTCTGACTAATTACGGTTTTACAAAATAGTTTTCGATGTTTTTCATGGATACGGTGCAATTCGATTTATTATCACAGTGGATTTTGACAAACGTTAGACTTGACATGTGTGTTCGGAGGTGGCGGAAAGGGAGGGATGGGGTTGGGGGGGGGGGGGAGGGGGAGGGCATGACGCGTCGTTTTTTAAAGTGAAAATGAGGCACTTAGAATCCTTTAGAGATGAGTACAGAAAACTAAAGGTCGAGAGGCATTTCAAAGGTCCACGAGTTTCTAGGTAACGATGTCCAAAGATATGCCGCTTTGTTCCTGTAACCATGGTGTGATGATGTGTCAGCCGCAGGATTTTTGCCTTATTTAGGGGCGTGACGTACGATTTTCCCCAACCAGACAGACCAAGCAATTCCCCGAAAACACATAAATCGAATAACTGGTCTAACATTTGTCAAATCCCATCATGATACTAAGTCGAATTGCACTGTATCTATGAATAACACTGAAAAAAATATTTGTAAACTTCTAACTGGCCAGACCAGCACTGCATGAAACATTTACATGCCCCAGTGTCTCACGGGCAATGGTGTGATGACATGGTAACTTCCGACCTCGTTCTGACCCAATAAAAACTCGTTGGCGATTTGAACTAGAAAAATTTTTCAATGACTGGAAGCCAATGTGGTTAAAAAAAAAAAAATCACTCACTGCAGTAGAATGATGTTTCAAACAGAATTCTTGGTGGTTATACAGTACTCATACTACCTTGGAGCACAAATTAATTTCTTAAACAAATGTTTTGATGTCATCATGTATAACAATAAACAGTTTCTGATCTGGTAACACTTTTGTAAACAACTCTGTACACATGAACAAAAGTCTCATTTCTTGAGAAGGTCTGAAACAAAGTTTGAAATCAAACACAGATTTTCCTTACATAATTACAGTTTACAAGTGATGGTAAGATATGGTCGATGCAGTTTTTTTTTTTTTTTTTGTCTCCTGTCATATCTATATGCACTTGTACGCTAAAATAAATATACCAACAAATCTATTCCCAGAATCTCAACTGAAAATTTGAAATTTTGGTCTACTTACAGCAACGAATCATAGTGTTTGTGTAATAGACTGCTGAGAAAGCCAGCTTGACTCTGTAAGAATTGCACGTCTTCTGTCTAGTTCTGTCGAACCATGTAAGCTTTATAGTATGTAGAGTAACCAGGTCAAATGATCACATAGCTTTTGTGTACTGCTGTCCTCACTGTTATTATCGCCACGTGTGGTATTTTGCTCTCGTCACCTGCATCCATTCACGGTCCCCGTCCCTGGGGCCAACTAATATGGACCACCACACCGTGACCGCCGCTGACAACCTGACATCTATCAGACGGTTTGGGGGGACGGGGGACAAGACGGAAGGGAAATGTCGACGATGCCTGAGACATCCAAGGATCAGTCTGAGCTCATTCTTTTTGGATTTTCAAAGAATTGGCGACCTAACATACAAGCATACACAAATCTTTTGGGCTTTCATGGAGACAGGCTTACTCTGGCATTGGTAATCATAATTATCCATATCTTCTTCATTCCCGTCGACACCTATAATTCTGACATAGTAAGTGCAAAATGCCGGAGTGTCGTGCTTTCTATGATGTTTATGATCAGTAGAGTGATCCGATATCGGCTGAGTACTACGCTACAATGCACTGTGTGCTGTGAGAAAGAGAATTCAGTGCAACGTAGGATGAGTCAATGTTCGACCAGGCCGGCTCTTTGACAGTTCTAGGATTGAGATAGAGGTCGAGGATGCCAACTGGCGATCCTGAGCTCATCTCAGACCGTATGGTATGTTGACATACTAGTAAGTCAGTCCAGAACCTTTCTAACTCGTACATGTCAATCTATGATAACAAGGCCGGTGCAAAAACGGCCACGGTAATAACACCAACATGACATTCAATGGGTTAGGTCCCACCGATGGGTGGCTTTCACCACCTACAGATGGGAACAAAAAGCCTACTTATATGCCCCAAGCCCCGCGGGGTATGTCTCCATCATCTCCAAACAAATTGATGCTATTTCTTGACTCAGCCTTCGGCTACAGAGATCTGGAGAGACTGACCTTAGCAGCTGATCCTCAGGTCAGACAGGCTGCATTTAGACATTTTGTAATTAAAACTTACCATATACAAACGCTCCAGATCAGTGAGATAAACACATTAGAAATGAGTCATGCTCGTTCTCGGGCTGGCGTGTCTGTGTCCACATTTTGGGGAAACTGCCACACATTCATGCCTTAAAACCAGTATCTCCGTGGTCGATCCGTAATTGGCAAGCCTGTCTGTGTTTATGTTATATGAAGCGACCATTCTGGTACTTAGGAGTTTCTGTGCGTAAACAACTTTACTTTAAACCATTACACACCTGGTCAATATGATCGCTGGCCTTTTGACCACTAGGTCGTAAATTTGACCCACTAGATCCAAAATGCCTCACAAACACAATGCCTCTAGATCCTTGCTTCATTCACAAGCCAAGTGTCAATACTGGCTGATAGTAATCTGCTGGTTTATCACAGCGACTGAACAAGAGAAAAGAAGCCATGAAGTCATCTGGGTGATAAAATCAGTAAAACCAAACGAATGTATCACTTCTTTCCTTAAATCATACCACTTTCGAAATGAAATTTTGTTTTTAAGATGGGTGACCCTCTCCAGATCTGGAGTACGCTCCTAAAATGTTCATTTTCAAACTCATGAAATCACAAACGGAGTACTTTTTCCGCGATCTGTTGATACAGAGTGAGAGATCTGGAGCAATACCAGACCAATTTCCTTTCACATTTTCAGCCATGGAGTTGGTATTGAAGGCAGAAAGAGAACAAAGATGATCAGCGTTCAAAACATGTTCATCCGAGAACTGCATGTACCTTCGCTCCCCTAGCACTCACAGGAGAATAGTCGGCACATTGTGGCATATCTCTAAAAAATAGAAAGGAAGAGCGTAATATCTGGAGGAAATCCAGTCAAACACCTAAATAAAAAAGAAACAGGACAGAACAGCAAACACGATTTTGTTTAGCAATGCTAAACTAAATCCTCCAACACCAACATCAAAGTGCGCACGCTTGCCATACACTTTGAGCGGCAGGTAAATGTCGGGGTATACACGCTATACCACAATAAACATGTTTACAAAATCTCCCACAAATGCCATGGATTTTTTTACAAATACAAAATAATTTATTTGACGTCCTGGAATTTTTAAAATGCAAAACTCTACCAACTCGAAGAACAAATCCATCGACCAGAGAAAGCTGGCTGAGGCACAGTTTGTTACGTCTTCGCAACAGTGTGAGTATTACTCCACTATTCTGTGGGTTTGCCGCACGGCCGTCAACAGCACAAAATTATGAGGATGGATCGAAGGATTTGTGGATGCAGAGTCACACATTATTCATGAGTTTTGTACCCAGACCATGTTCTGCTCAATGCAATCATGATGCAGGGTGATGTTCATTACAAGCCATGCTGCCTGGAGATGCCCCCACTTTTTTTTTTTTTTTTTAAACTCCGTCCTTTGCTGTGTTGTTGCTTCATTAAAAGGATTCGGCTGGGATGTTCAGGCTTAATTAGTATCTCAAACTTGGATGCAGCGAAGGAGCCAGAAAATGGGGCAGGAAAATGCCCGAGATTTTCATATCATTAAGTTAACAAAAGAAGAGAATGAGAATCAGAGTAAGAGAGGGAAATGGAAGGGAGGCAGGGACAGACGGACAGAGACACAGAAAAACAGAACAGAATGGGGAAGAAAGAAGGGTGAAACTATCATTGGGTGAATGTACCAAAGACAGACAAAAAGCCGGATAGTCAAACAAAGATACACTCCAAGAATAAAAAAAAAAAAGACTCTCTAAGAATAATAATAAAAAAAAAGAGCAAATGTTAATTATTATTATTATTTATTTTTTTTTAATAAGAGAACCGAGAGAACGACCGATTAAGATAGACACATAGAAAGTGAAGGCAGCGCCTGATAATGAATATGTTTCTAAGAATTATAAATATAAATATCACCTAAAATAAAATGAGAGCGTGTCTCTGTGGGGTGTGAAAGAATATGAAATGTGCCAAGAGAGAGCGAATGTTTTTCAAAAAACAAACAAACAAACAAACAAACAAATAAACAAACAAATAAACAAACAAAGAATGAAATAGAATTTAACGATGTAACAATTAACCAAGGCAAAGACTGAGGAAAGACAAACAGAAAAAAAAAAAAAGAAAAGAAAATGAGGTTGACAGAGATGAAGAAATGGGAGAAAAGACGCAACCAGGTGGGAATGAACGAGAGAAGTAGTTAGAAAAAGAAAAGAAGAAAGAGAGAGAAAGATAAAGAGAGAGAGGATAAAGAGTGTATTTGTGAAGGAGAGAGGGTAGGGGAAGGTCGGGATGGGAGCAAAAGATGATCGGTATTGGTGAGGACAGAAAACAAAGTGAGGGAAGGAATTCCAGGGAGGGAAAGACAGAGAAAGAGAAGACTGAGAAGAGAAAGAGATACAGAAGGCCCATAAAGAGATCCACAAAGAGAAACTTATAAAGAGAAAGAGAGAACTACAAAGAGGACTTCGGAGAAGGGGGGATGATGGCATAAGACAGGAATGGGAATGTATTGGACTGAATAATTAACGTTAAAATATGAGCGAGACAGACAGACGGACGTACGGGCGGACGGAAGGATGGATGGATGAATGGAGAGTAAAAAGATGGGTGGACAAGATGAATGATCGAGTGGGCGAACGAATGAAAGAACTGAGCCACAGATACGATGACCCATGCAGATCACATCCTCTACAAATGTATTCACACAGGCCCTTGATTCATTCCGAATTGATCTTTCCCTTAGACTGTCTCGCACGAACATCACTCCTCTGGGTGTCCTAGTCTCCCGCATAGTGTTAAATATGTTATACTTCTAGCCTCACCATTAGCAACATCTGCAAAATCAGCAGTATTTTCCTGGCTATCGATGTCGTCCATCACGGCGTCTGTCATCGGGCAAGCTGAGGATTTCGCTTCCGCCAGGGAATTCCCGTACCTCCAGTTATCGAGGCGATGTGACGTTACGACGCCCACTGGATGGCCGGAACTACTGCCAGTCGAGGGTTTAAATTACAATCTTAATTTTTAAAAAAAAATATTATTATTATCTTTCTCTTTATCTGTCGATCCTTCTCTCTGCCCCCTCCTTCTCTGCCACATATCACCCGCCAATCTAATTATTACTTATAAACAAAATCGCCCCCCCCCCTGCAAAAACAATAATAATAATATAATAAAATTGAAAAACACATTCAGATCTTGCGGTCAAAACTCAGATTTCTAATATTTGAATTTTATTTATCTTTCTATTTATTTATATATTTATTTAACTCAAAGTGCATTTTCGCATTCATTTATGGCACAAGGCTGTCCGCGCACCCATCCAATCAATCTAAATGGATAAAGAAAGAAAACATTCTAAAATATTGGTTTCCAAAACAAAGAAAAAAAATCGTCAAACTTTGCAATGCAAATAATCTGATTTGAAATTTCACTACAGATACATTAAATTTACACATATCATGAAAACATGAAAACATATTTTATTAATGTTGTCATCTATGCTCTCGAGACCTACGAGCGGCGATAATTAATTGAAATAGTTGGTGTTGTTGTTGTTTGTTTGTTTGTTTATGTTGGGTTTTAACGGAACATCAGCACGATAACGGCCACATTGTGCCTAACACGGTGGGTATGTTGTTGTTGTTGTTGCCGCTGTTAATGTTGTTGTTGCTGCTGCTGCTGCTGCTGCTGCTACTGCAGCTGTTGGTGTCTTTTTTTTTTTTTTTGTTTGTCAATCAAACTATGAACATTTCACGCTGACATGGAAGTTCACCAACATCTATTGTTAAAGAAGAGGAAGAAAAGAAAATTGCTTGTCTTGTTTTACAGCTGTGACAACTATCGAAAACGTGCTACCAATAAACCATGCGATGGGAAGCAAGCAAGCAAGCAAGCTATCGATCTTGCCACCAACCCGGTGTCCATTGCTACAAGGGTCTATTAATGATTCCAGCCCGAATCTCTCCATTATTACAAATTCAACAACTATTAAACAAAAATCTACCGGAAATCTTTTAGCTACTGACTCATATCTCAAGAATACAACGAGCCATTTTGATTGTCAGCCAAATTACTTCTTTGTTGCCAGGTACAAAAAGCATCACATAAGCATTGTAAAGAAGGGATTTTTTCTTTTCTGTTCTTCCCCCCCCCCACCCCCACCCCCTTTTTTTAACTGTAAAAAATGAGTAAGGGCAAATTCTAGAAAATTCTCCATGTGACGAAAATAATATTATCTTCTCATTATGTGTACGTGAGTTGATTTCTTCTTCTTTTTTTTTTTTTCTTGCTTCACGTGTTTGTAATAAAAAGAGAAGATATGTTTTTATTTTTTTTTTTCTTCTTTATCGGCAATACTTGTATTATAATTATAACTTCTTGATATTGGAAAAGGGAACGTAATTTAGCTAGGTGAAAAATGTGGCTTACTGTTTTCTCAAACTAGAGGGAAACAAAAATCAAGCAGAGCAGGGGGAGGAGGAAGGATTTGGCGCGGGGGGGGGGGGGGGTGAGAAGGAAGGGATGAAGATGTAACTAAATCAACACTTACGGACAAAAACTGCCAAGCACTAGTTTGAGGTGGAAATGGTTTATATTCTCTACAAACTAAATTTTACTTTCTACGAATGCTTCGCCAAAATAAGTTCTCCTGGGAAAACATCAGTTCTAAAACTGGTAAGATACTCCATAACTGTTAATAAGACACCAGGGGGGGGGGGGGATGAACCACATTTTTCTGACAAGACAAGTTAGTTATCAACTTTTGTCAGTGAGTTTTAGTTCAATGTGATGTCCAGGTAGGAACACTCGCAAAAAACATAACGAAATAACCGCCTCGAGGTGGTTGAAAGACATACACAGAACGTATCCCGCCAATAACAAAGTTGGCCATTGTTTTGTTAAGGCGGCCTTGGGAAGCAGCTGATGAACTCGCACGTTATGCTCACACACATTAGAACTAATGACGGTTGACGAAAGGGGGTCACCGTGGCTCTGTGGTTTGGCATCTGCTTCATGGTGAAAACAACTAACGTCGGTGAAGTTGTGACCGAGATCGACTCGCGGGTCATCCATATGGGGATGGGTGGACACGAAGATCGAAACCAGCATTTTTCAGGGACTCAACGGTCCCCTGGTTTCCTCTGGACAGAGAAGCCCGACGCCTAGCCTTCTCGGGTAAGGGCAAATATACTTCATAAATATGTCCCGTGTGTATGTCACGCACGTTAAAGAACCCTTGGCATTTCAAAATCAATGAAGAGAAGTCGGAGTGCCGCTGTCCGGACAAAATTTCCAACTTCCAAAATTTCTAACCACAAAAAAAAAAAAAAAATTCTCAGCTGAAAAAAAAAAACAACAAAAACAGGTAGTCTCTTAAAAGCGAGATAATCCTACTTTCTTCGGACTGAAAGGTTTAAGAAAAACAACAAGGGTTGATAAACTTCAATTCAGCGATATGGAAATTTCAACAAACTCTTACATTATCATTACACAATATGTTACGCCAGCAATGTGCGCAATTATGAGAAGCAGGAGGAGGAAAGGAAGCGCGAGGAAAGAGTGGAGGAGAAGGAGGAGGGGGGAGGGGGCGAGAAATGAAAGCTGTTGATTTCAATACAGAACAGACCAATTACAGAAATCTGATTACTATGTTCACTTGGCGTTCACTGCCCGCCAACAAGAAGTTTCTAGGCTCACGAATTCCGTGTCAAATCGTCCATAAACAGGACAAAAAAAAAAAAAAATTGTTTGAGCTGACCGGCCTATCAGTACTTCTAGATTTAAAAGAATCAGATGTTTTTCCAAAACGTTCGTCGCCCAAAAGAACTGTAATACGGATACTAGAAGGAGATTTCTTTAGATCCAAAGTCAACGTGAACTTTTCCTTTTTTTTTTTTTTTAATACTTCTATCGAAACTAAGAATATAGTACCAGTATGTGGAGACATCTGCAAGAGAAGTTCGACTCATGGAAGAAACAAATCGTCCGAAATTATTCCTTACGCTCATAATAATATGCAATATACATCCAAACTTCTTTTCTAGGTACTCCAGTTCAAGGTCGATAATAATAATAATAAAAAGATGAAATACTTTTTGACGGCCGTATCCAAAGAATACGACAAAATTTGCTGATCGAGCTATCCTTACTGGATGATTGCACTACACGACACGTCTAATCGTAATGAAAAACAATAACTTTGCAAAGATCAACACAGTTTGGTAAAGCGAGAACACAGGCACTAAATCGCAATTTTTGTGACAATAATTCTTTTCACTTTGTTTTCTGAATCTTTGTGACAAAATTTTAACACGTCCTGAAATAGTAGATATACGTCCAGGTAGATATGAAAATCCCGTGACTTCTCTCCGTCAATGATTTCACAATCGATTTCCAAAAGCTCCTAATGATTTTTTTTTTTTTCCCAGAAAACGGTTTCACTAGATCTGCAACATCGCTTGGAGCAGACCAAAGACAAAATAGACTTGGACTTTAGTGGAGAGGAGAAGCGACAGGAGAACGTGGAAATAGAGCTTTTCCTCAGATAAGATGGCCATTACAGAAGTGGGGATGGCTTCAGTCTCGGCTGTAAAGTCAACAAGTTGTCAGATAAATAGGGCATTTGAGTCCAACAAGCCCATGGAGAAGTAATCGGCGCATCACGACCGAGAGGAGACGGACAGTCAGGTTCAAGTTCCAAGGTCATGTTCGAGGAGCGTCATACATGACGTCAATTTTAATTTTTAGCAGAATAAAAAGTCGATAGAAGGCATCGCAAGGTTAAAATATAAGCTGCGCATAAAAGCTCTCAACACTGTGCTAAGAAGGATTTCAGATGAAATTTTAAATTTTGTGAAGAACAATTAATAACAAAAATGTGTACTAAATATCCCATGATGTTAAGTTCCAATATCTTAACAATCTTTGAATCCGGGTCAAGACACAGCACTATCTGTCTGTTCTGAGGCACGTACATCGCTGATAGAATGTCCATGTTGCCAGAGAAATTTTATAGTTTTGCTTGAATGGATGCTGCAAATGCCTGGTCTATCTATACAGTAGTGTCTAGTCCAGCAGCATGACAAAAAGGAATAAAGTTTACCATTGGATGTCTGATTGCCTATTCTGCACTATTGTCACTGTGTCTAATGTGAGCACAAAGCAATCTTGGAACGCCATATGGAAGACAAACATGAACCGTCCAGTGTTTGCAAAGACTGTCTGACCACTACGGCCTACGTGCTGTGTTATGCACCCTGAGGTGGAAACCACGATAGAAAATAGCTATAGTGTAACTGAGGCACTGCTCCTGTAATATAAGTGCAAACTGATACTGAGTCCTATTGTCACTACCAGAATTACTCGGCTCCTCCACTCACGCAATAGAACACAGTGCTCTGAAAACAGTTGATGCCGCATATTATATCTTTACTGTGCAACTTATGACAGTAACTATAACGATGAACATGGCAGAACAAAAGACAGAATGATATCCCGGGTATTTGCAATTTTGCATTGAGTATCCAGGCTGACACTTTACGCCATTGTTGGCAATTCGATTACCGTTGCCAGACAACGAGGGCATTCTTTTGTATAGAAGATGTGTACCCACAAAAAGCACTGAAGAGCTAAGATTTATAAAACTTTATACTAACAGTTAGAATTAGTATTCTTATGTAAAACTTCGACACCGACAGTTGATTTTTCAGAACTGGAAATTAATATTGCTCTGTATTTGATACAAGAGGGGCCATAGGATGTTAATGGTAGGTCATGTTTGTGCTGGAAAGAGTTAAAACGAGTCTATTACCGGACATAAAAAATGTTATCGTAGCTGGATCTGTGTGACATAACAAGGATATGGCAGCTGGTATTTTATTAATGTCAAGTGGCAACACAATCAAGATATGAACTTATGAGTTAATAGAAACACAATGCGGGTGTGATATTTCGTGTTTTAATAACATTTTCCGCTGAATCAAATATGTCAGCTCCAGAAGACGTGAAATCAAATTTGTAAAGATTTGCCCTGTAAAAATGAAAGCTAACAGTGGACAAGTTATGTATCAGGCTCAGCAATGGTCTTGTCATGTATTTTGATTCAAGGTATTCTTTGGCAAAAATTAGCTTGGTTCGACATTTCAGTGATCTGGTAAGACGTTTTCATTTTCAAGTGAGGGCTGATCCAAAACTTCCTAATACCTTCAGGCCTGAGTTTCACACGGTGCAATTTCTCCTCATATGAGTCGTCATAAGAAACTACATGGTCCAGAAATTTCAAGGTTAAGACCACAAATTTAATAGCCTTGCTGAGGATTACGCTTTCCGCTGATCTGAATGTAATTTTCGATTCGACGCGATTGAAGCTATTTAGTATGTTTTGGGATCAGGGCAAGTTTCTTTGTTCGTGATAAAAATGGGTGGAACTGAGGATATCACCAATAACCGCATCCAGCTTGCAAAGAATTTACACTTTTCAACAGAATCCGTTACCCAGGGATGTAGATCTTCTGAAAGTTGCCAAATATCAGAATCCGGCCCTACGACGAGTCACGAAAGTTGCATCTATAATGACCTTGTTGAGGCCATCGCATTGGCCGAGTGTTTATTTTACATAAGGCGGTGTCCACTGCGCTACCAGGGCGCCAAGAGGGCAAGATAGAGAGTAATGGACCCGCAGTCATGGCGACTTAACCCGAGAAGCGCCAAAGAGATGGTCTGGTCAAAGGTTCGGCCATCACACTTTGAATTGGCATCGCCCTCCCCACAGCACACATTATAGTGACATAACTATATACGATAAGGAAGAGCCATAAGTCAGTGGACTGGAACAGAAGAAATCGGAGGTTGACGTATGATTGAGATGGCCTTTTTTTTTTTGTTGTTGTTGTTTGTTTTTTTTTTTTTTCGATATAGCAAAAATTAAAAATACATTCGTCTCTGAATGTGTTGCTCTTATGCCTCCATAAGTATAGGAGGATGGTGTGAAGTGAATAATATAGTTTCATCATTGTTCAGGTTTACCGATATTTTTCTTAAGTTTAGCTGGTGCTAAAGGATCGCTCCCTCAATTGGCAATATATCTGACTGTAGTTAAGATAGCTCAGAACTTTTTAGACCACACAAAACTGCATGAATTAAGTTTAGATATGATAGTAATAACTCAAATTGGCGGAAAATCGACATACGACTCAATTGACCGGCTGTGTGAAATATTATGCCTTCAAGGCATAGCTTGTCATTTTTTTTCTAATACATATGATATGACATCAATTCCAATACACTCGCATTTCGTGTTGACACTTTAAGAGTTAATTCGAGGGCAGAGGTAAAGAGACGGGGAAGGTTCTCAGCTTTAAAATCTCGCAAAGACTTCAAAGATCCCTGTGTCCAGATATTTCTCTCGGTTTCTCAACAAATCTTGGCAATGCTGTCAAACATTGATATGGTTCACGGGTGACAGGCTCTTTAATCTCAATTAACTTACTATCGTGTGTATTTGGGAGATTAATAGGTGGCATTTTCAAACAGGATTACTGCGTCGGATAGTTGTTAAAAATGCGTCCAACATTAACAGCTCCGTCCATATATCCAGGTTTTTCTCTACCCGCTTTCGCCACTTCTTTCTGCCTATTATTGCTCTTCATTTATTCTGTATCTCATACTCATTGTCTGAATACATATTAACACACACACACACTCCTCCTATCTGTCCATCTGCTCGTAACGTGTCTGACTGTTTATTGGTCTATCTCTCTATCCCTTGTCGCCCCTCTGCCTGTCACTCGATTGCCTAGTCTCCCTAAAACAGCCTCTCTCTAGCTCACTTCTTTTGCATTCTCCAAAGTCAGATCTCTCTCTCTCTCTTTCTCTCTCTCTCTCTTTCTCCACCATTGCTGTTTCGCACTCTCTTTCGCCACCTCTCTTTTCTCTCTCTCTGTCTCCCTTGCTTTCCTCCAGTGCGTATAACTTCCAAATTCTCCCCTGAAGGATAATAACAAAATGTAATGTACCACTGAATAGCAATTACTTTCCTTAGACAGAAACATACTTTTTTTTGTTTTCTCTCCCTCTCTATTTCCCCCCTCCACCCCCACCCCCGGGAGTGGGGTGGGGGGAGGGGGGCAAAACCTCTTTCATCCACCCACTGACCCATCCGCCTCAATCAGTAATGAAGATGGAACTGACTCAGACTGAAATAATATAGGAAAAAAAAAAAAACAGAAAAACATAATATTAATTATGTCTAAATAAGAAAAAGCCAACAAATAAAAGGAAATAAAGAACTTAAAAGAAAGATGTATGATTTGTTTGTTTGTGTTGGAGTTTAATGACACATCAGCACGATTACGGCTATATTGTGTCAAACACGGTAAGATACGTTTACACGAAAGAAAGAAAGAAAGAAAGAAAGAAAGAAAGAAGAAAGAAAGAAAGAAAGAAAGAAAGAAAGAAAGAAAGAAAGA
>JBCAUA010612419.1:0-10000 GCA_038406235.1 Peronia verruculata
TATCTATCAATCTATCTATCTATCTATCTATCTATCTATCTATCTATCTGTCTGTCTGTCTGTCTGTCTGTCTGTCTATTATCCGAATGAATACCTTCATAATAAACGATTTATTATGTATAACTGTCCGTATTTCATAAGTAAATCTAATTATTGTCAAATCCGTGTGTGAGAACAACGAAGAAAAAAATCATCTGTCTGTTTTCTAAACCTTTTCAAAAGACAGTAAATCATGTTCTTATTTGAACTCTGTACCAGATACAAGTATAACATAAGAATTGACGGAACAAGAATAATGAGAAGCATGTCGTGTTGATGTAGAAAAATGAGACATTTAAGTCGGTCTTATCAAGTCTTAAAGCGATAAATCTGCATCGCAATGCCCCTCTTCCTCTTCCCGTCCCGCGCTTCAAATCCGTCTTTGCAAAGATAATGTTTGTTTGTTTGTTTGTTTGCGTTGGGGTTTAACGACACATCAGCACGACGACAGCTTTATTGTGTCTAATACGGTGGGTACATTTATACGTTAAAAGAATGATTAAAAGGCTGAAAGTATAGACATAGAAACTGTAATGCTGAGCGGACAATGAGTTATAAAAGGATATCAGAATGTGTTTATAACTTTGGATAAAAAAAAATAGATGATAATGGACTAGAACCGAAATGGAACTATCGACGCACAGTATTGTTGCAGAAAAGACGATATCTTACTGTCCTTTCCATTTTTTCAGAACAGTCAAACTGCATGAATTGCATTCTCTGATCCGGACTCTCGGCCATGCACCAGTTCACATCCTTAGCCAAGTAGGAGATAAAGAAATTGATTAAAAGCGCTGAACCGTGCTTTAGAAAGGAGTCACAATCATTGGCTTCGTCATCAATGCAATCTGCAAGTCTGACTGCAATAACTTATCGATTTGTTGCGTAAACTAATAATTCCCTTTTATTTCAACGCAGGGCATTGATTGATTTATATGGTCAAGTGGTTGATTAGAGCTGCAGTGAGACGTGGAGTTTGTGCTCTGAAAAGTGACATATTGATCACATATGCCATGTTTGTTATTCATCAAACTGTTATAAATCTTGATATCTTTTGAAAAGGGAAAGAAGGGGGGGGGGCAGTAAACCAAAGAATTGTTTCCCACTCTAGCTCAAGGAACAGATAAGAATTAAAAAATGTGGAACTTTGCCTGGATATTTTGAACACCTCCATCATTATCAAAATTTTATCTTGACGTGGACGTAACGATCGCTGAAGTTATTGATAAGAAAAATATTATTTGAATGGTTACGGTAAAGATCATGTTTTGATCACCCTAGTAACGTCCCTGAACAGTCAAATCGCAATAAACCAGAGCTTAGTTATACAGCAGCAACGTCATATTAATATCTCACTAATATTTTTGGGATGATAAACGGATTGGGGCCTCTACGCCAAGATCCCGAATAACGAGTAGTGGTTCAAGAACATGAGAGGCTTCTGTTGTCTTTGTTTAAATCTACTGAAGAGCATTTTTTTTTTTTTTTTCATTTTTAAGGCTTAGTTTCGTACTTTGATGAATTTTCTGTTGTTCTTAATGCCCTTTTTATCTCTTAATTGTATCTTATCTTTGACCAAGTAGATTAACAGATATACGAATTAGAATAAAAAGTAAAAATGAGCATTAAAGTCAGGAAATTGAAAGATGTTAGGCTACATTGTTACAATGTCTTACAAAATCTGTGGGCGAAACAATAATTGATGACTAAGACTTTAACGCTCTGTCTATATTATTTCTGAAGCCGCAAGCCAACCAGCCATTACTAATCAGCAGGTTTTTCATCTAGCAAAGGTCAAGCGCAATTAGTGGTGCTGATTCTCGTACAGGTAATGAAATATTCATTAAGGCAGAACTTGCTACCATTTGGTCAATCGATATGTAACTAGTAAGATAATCATTCTCCAGGTGGAAAATCGGTATTTGTCCTCCTCTCCTTAGCACTGAGTGGAGAACCAGCAAGAAAGGGGGGAGGGATGGAGAGAGAGGTGGAAAGGAGGCGAGGAGAGGAGAGGGAGAAAGAGAGGTGGGGGGAGAGCAAGATGGTGAGAGATGAAAAGGAGAAAGACAGGAGGAGAGACCGAGAAAGAAAACTCAGAGAGAGTGAGAGGGAGATAGATAAAGAGGGGAGAAAAAATGAGAGAGGGGAAAGAAAGAGATATTGGTAATGCAAGAGTAAGGCTGCGAATGTCTTCTATCTCATTTCTCTAATGACAGGATACTTTAGTGGCCATTCCTGTATAGTACATGTCCATGTAAATGAACCTTTCCTGAGGATCGTTATAAACCAGCTTCAGAACATATGGGAGGCAAGGGAAAAAATTCTTGATGCTAAATTAGCGCTTTCCAACTCGCATATGAAATTAGTATTATTATTATACTGCTCTTAGACTTGGCCAATCATCAAGACTTATGCCTACAGGAGAAAATTGCAATCTTTATTTTTATTTATGAAAGATTTTCGGATGACGAGAAGTGAGTCAAGCAGAAAGAAGTGTGGAAAATAACCGACATATCTTCCTGAAAGAAAAGATATTGGAGCTTAATAAGACACAGGGCCATGTTAATAGTATTATGGACCCCCGGGCAAAACAGTGTACCGTACTGGGGCCCCTTCGGCAGTTACTCACGAAATAAAAATATACATGGTCGATAAAATCGAACATATTCAATTATCATACATAGATTAGCATTGCCCCTATTCTCGGGAGGCCCCGGACAAGTAGCCATCAGGCCCGCGTTTAAAGATGGTCCTGGTAAGACATAACGTTAGGAAAAATGGTTCGAAGTACCAGTTAACGAACTGGATGGATTGGAATCGACAAGGAAAGACATCAGGTATGTAAGCCACAGATCCCCTGGGAGAAATGTTTGAGCGATGTCAGTATACAGAGAAACAGACATTCATAGAGTGATAGAGTCATTTTTTGCAAAAAATATTTTTTTTAACTCTGTTCGAGCATTTTGTAATAGACCTATTTGTAGAAGGAGCAGAAATGTAATTCAGAATTTGCTTTAAACAACCTACGTGCAAGAGAAATCAAACGTTGATAATAAAGTCCTAATCTATCGGTCACTTTTTTAGCATAGAGAGTAAATTAGGCTAACTGAAGCTTACTCATTCTCCTTTCGGTTGGTGAAATAAAAATCTCTTTCTTTCTTGAGTAAAAATAAGATGATGGCAATTAAAGGTGATACTGACGACATGCTGCTGCAATTGGATTTAATAAGAAAATGTTGTCAATCCCAATTAACCCTCATTAGGTCATGTCACGAAATTACAATTTTTGGACTTTCACTTAATAAATTTCAAAAATTTAATTCTGAAATCTCTTTTCAAGTGATTGTAAGTCTAGAAGGGGTTAGAGAGAAAAAAATATTAATGTATTAATAATGCACTCACTGTTTTTGGTAGTAAAATAACATATTCGTAGTTTTTAAAAAATCGTGATTTCTCAGGTGGCCTCAATTTGACAAAGGCTTGATTCATTCTGTTCTTTTCATGTATAGAATTTGTAGGATACTTTCAAGCAAAGCTGGTTAAAATGACTTTGAGTGTAGGAACTTTTTAGAAATGTCAAATTGAGCGTTTTGCTTGCAACACTGACGAAAGATCAGATTGTCTAAAAATAAGCAGGAACATACGTTTTTGATCCGTAGTCCAAATCATGTAGACTTTTACGCTAATTCTATCTTCTAAAACATACGGGTATCACACTTTTTTGTTGAAATGCTTGCTATTTGTCCTCTAATGTCTTATCCACTCATTTCAAACTGTCAAAGATAAACCTTTTATTTCATTATTATTTTCATTGTCTTCAACTATGTCTCTTTCTTTCTGTACTTTTTTTTTTTTTAAATGTGTGAATGAACAGAATCTCCATTTGCATTATTTTTTTTTTTTCTAGATTTTAAGCCAAAGAGCCCCTGAAGTGAAAAATGCTTTGTGCCGAATCGTATTCAATACATTAAAAACTTGCCACAGAAAACAAAGACTCAAACCGATGGAAAATAAAAATCTCGATATCGACTTGCAATTTCATGTATTTCAAATCTTCCATCAGCCGTCCGTTCCCGAGAGGGTGAGATTTTTAAATGAAGCACTCAGCTGTTTCTTTCACAGAGTTTTGGGTCTTGTATTCTCGTGACGCTAGCAAAGCTGTAAGTCCCCAGAGAGCTGAGGACATTTCACGCGCTATTTTGTAGCGTCTCCTATGACGGGAAACTGGGAACGCAATCTGCTGCCCCCGTAATCCGCGGTTAATCCATTATTCAAAAGACCCATCACCGCAGTTTATACGCCCGGAGCGTGGTGTTTCTAAAATGAAAAAAAGAAAACGGTAATTTATCTAACAGGAGCATGAAATCAAGACTGGATCTAGATCAATTGACCTTTTCTGTAATGAAATGAGCATTTTTATTCCTCTGATTTTTTAATTTTTTTTTTTTTTATTATTATTGGGGGGGGTGTCATATTTATTTCCGCAACGTGGCATAATTTTACTTGAATCCACAAAGCCTTTAAGGGAATTGCATATTCATTCAACTATTTTGACTTCGCACAGCAGATTAATTATCTTATAAACATAAAATGTACAAACAAAATTGTGGGCCCACTCAATGCCACAATGCATTCGAAAAGCTTCTGGGGGGTCACTTAATGATCTACTCACCTTTGATACAGGAGTATGTTATCTAAGCTGCACTCAGATCGCTCTGCACAAATTGTTTACGCGGCAACGCGTCCTCAAAGGGACGATAATCTGGTTTACTTTCATTTCACTAATGTAAAACTAGCACCCGAGCCAGATTGCAGGGTTCAATCTTTTCTCTGTGTAACGCGCTGCATTATTTTTTTATAGTGGTGGTACATAGAGGTAGCCTCAAGCATCAAAACATTAATCAAGATTAATTTAAATCAACTGACCAGTTACATTACAATGTGAAAACAGAATCGTGATTTCCTGTAGAGTACAAAACATTCGCTTTACTTGTTCTCAGCTGGTTTGATTTCTTAACGCTTGAGGATAAAATATTTTGCACCTAGTTTCAATAATTCCTCTTTGCTTCTGTTTAAGTTATCTTTGCTTCTAATAATGCGAGTTTTTCGAGTTTTCTAAAACTGACGTTGAATTTAATTTCATGTACGAATAGTGACAATCTTCTATTTATTTCCACTTTTTGCATCCCAAATTCAGGTCAGGTTTCAAGCTTATATTCGAATAAGATACACCAGAAACCGATGGTTTCAATTAATCTGCCACTCAAAGATTTAGATCCATTTTTTGTTTTGCTCTGATGCCCCGTTTCATTTTTGTTTAGTGTGGTAAATTCAATTTCAAATGTGGATGTTATTGGGACATTGCACAATACTACAATTCGATAGTTGAAAAACTTCAGGAAAACCTCCTAATAGTAATAGCTTTTTCGAGCTGATCACATTCTTCTACCTACCTACCTACCAACCAATCTACCTACATACCAACCTACCTACCTACCTACCTACCTACTTGCCTACATACATACCTACCTACCTACTTACCTACCTACATGTTTGTCTACTTGTCTGTCTATCTGTCTATCTATCTATCTATCTATCTATCTATCTATCTATCTATCTATGTGTCGGTATGTCTTTCTTTTAATTTTTTTGTTTTCTCTTTATGCCCTACTGGAAAACAGTATAAATTAAGAAAGAACAATTGGTGCAAAAAAAAAAAAATAAAAATCGTTATTCATCAGTGACATTAAAGCAAATATCATGCCAGGAGTAGGACAATATTGCAATGTTTTGGTATTGCACACCCTGGTGCCTTGCATTACATGAAACCGCGCTTAACATTTACATTTGTTGGGTCAGACTAGCTTGGCATCCGTGCTTCCCATTAGAAATACTCGAGTTTTTTCCTGTTTTTTCCTTGAGATTTTCATCCAATCGCCTTCTAGCTATTGTGTTTTGCTCCAACAGATTTCAATCACTGTCAGTTAGAGAGAGAGATGCCGCTAATGCACTGGAATGAAATGTTAAAGCTTTTTCTGTTTTATAAAAAATATTACTGAATGTGTTAAATATAAAAATATTATTAGATAAATAGTTAGATAAAAATATTACTAAATTAATAGACTTTGATAAATGCGTAAAGACACCAAAGCACCGACTGGTTGATGGATGGATGGATGGATGGATGGATGGATGGAAGGATGGATGGATGGGTGGGTGGATGGATATATGGATATATGGCCGGATGGATAGATGGATGGATGGATGAATGGATGAACGTATGAGTTTATATATTTGTCAATCGAATTGCTGGTTTGCTTGTACACTGGGTGACCTCAAAAAACTAAAGCCCTAAAGCTTCCATGACGCTGTAAACAAACTCTTGCTCTTTGTAAATATACCGATATCTGACAGGGCCGTCGGCAACTACACCGACCTCAGATTTATCTGAGATTGAAACCTCCGCACATAGCGGTTAATAGATTAAATCTTTGATCAACATTTTCTATTCTTACTATCTGCAAGATAACAACATTAAATTTATCGTATGTGCTGTGAAATCCGCGCCCCCGTTTTTCCCGCACCTAGGGGAATCCCCTTCTGATCTCGCGAGAGTGATCAATACCTAATTTGAATACTGGAACGGGTTTCGCGAGATTTAGGCTGAGTAGCCAAAAATAGAGGCGCGGATTTCGCAGCACATAGTATAAACAGAAGGTGGATAAAGAGGCACTAAGAATGAAGTCATGATAAAGTAAGGAGATAATCGCCCGCTGATGGTTGAAAGGGGAAAAGACAGTAACGTGAGTAGACAACCGAAATGGACACTATACATTAAACACTGTCAAGGGCACACAAATCACTACAACGCTGCCCAGAAGACGTTGATTCCTAAAAAGAAATGTTTCCAACTGTTCCCAGCACAGTGAGGAGTACGTTTCAGCCGGCAACTATTTCCGTTCAGTACAGACGTGCTTATGGTGTTGGCATCATTAATGTGTGCATATTGTAGGTGTGGTTGTATTGTCTGTTTAATAAATCACTAGCACAGGGGGATATTTTCGACACATCACAAGTGCGCACCACAGTGCATTCGATGCAATCTCCGCTCGTTGAAATATCCAGTGACGCCATTGCTGTCTTCAAAATAAACGTTAACACTATAAAGATGCATCCGTGGCAAATCAACTTCATTGTAGTTTCGTGTTCTTTCCTGCAAAATGTTAAATTTTACTTCGGAGACGGAGGAGTTGTCAATACTGGCCTCAAAAGATTGAGAGCTAAGAAGAATTAGGGTGTTCTATAGTTTAAAATAATTTCAGAGCGGAAACTTACTTTTTCAGTCAACACAAATTACCTCACGGGAAAGTTGAAAATATTCATCCGTTTCTTGAGGACAATACTGGCAATTTGTTTTGACAACTGTTTCGGGCCCTATAGGATT
This sequence comes from Peronia verruculata, assembly GCA_038406235.1. Lineage (NCBI taxonomy): Eukaryota > Metazoa > Mollusca > Gastropoda > Systellommatophora > Onchidiidae > Peronia > Peronia verruculata. Next base: position 7,484 of record JBCAUA010612419.1, read on the forward strand.
AGGGTTGCACGGGCTGACTATTATTATTTTTCAAAAATATTTATTAATTCTCACCGATTACAAAATAAATGTCTACAATGTGATTGGCGATTATTCCTCTTTATGAGAAGATAATTGGGAAGGGATTAATAATGGGTATGAGCGACCGACCGACAGATCGACCAATAGTCAAATTGGCAAAGAAAAAGACAGAAAGGACATCTGGTTGAACGAATGGATTGGCAGTCGAAAGGATGTAAAGAGTACGGGCAGATGGATAGATAGATGGATGGATGGATGCACTTTGGATGGATGGATGGATGGGTGGATTTATGGACGGACGGACGGACGGACCGATGGATGGATGGATAGATGGATGGATGGGTGGATGGATGGATAGCGGTCATGACATTAGTTCCAAATCGGTTCCACTTCTAGTGCCACATCCTGTTGCCATTCTGATTATTGACACGTCCTGTACTGAAAACAAGTTGGATCGGCCTCTCCTTCTCTCTCTCTCTCTCTCTCTCTCAATCCTCATTTTTTCCTCGTTCTTCTACCATCCGCACTGTCATTTCATCTTTGTTTTCTTATCACATCCGTATGCCTTTTCTGTGTTGTTCCCCACTCATCAATGTTTTCCCTTCAGAACACTAACTTTTCTATCGCTTTTTTATATTTTTTTTTTTTTTTTGTGGGGGGAGGGGCATTTTTTTTCTTTTCTCCTGTCATTCTATCAATATTTGTTGCGGTTATATAAATCTGGCCACCTTTCTCTCTGATTTTTCTTTTCTTTATTTCACACTAGTCCTTCTTTCTTTCATCTGTCTTGTCAGTTGCTTGCTCTACAACTCTGTCATAAATATTTACGGCAGCTTTCTTCTAATCTTTCCTATATTTTTTTTTCTTTGTCTCTTCTGTTATTTAAAAACTCTTTCTCTTCCTCCTTTCCTCACTTACTCACTCATTCGTTCATCACTCACACACTCATTCATTCACTCCCTCACTCACTCACTAATACAAGTTATACTCACTCATTAGTTCACTCGCTCGCTCTCTCTCTATCACACATACACACACACACACGCGCGCGCGCACACACACACACACATACTTTGAGCCTCTTTCAGCCACTCAACCCTCTCAACATGTCCGTCTATCTGTTTAAGTGCGTCAACCTCAAGTGCTGAAAAACGGAAGGACCGTGGGCGAAAACCCGCACATGCAGCAAAGCCACCAAATCAAAACTCACAGGGACAACGAACTGAGAACGAGAGACCGGGGAAAGACATGGGAAAGAGAGAGAGAGAGAAAAGAGGGAGAAAAGAGGGAAGATGGGTGGTTCCTTCACTATGATATTCTATAATTGGAAGGACTAAAAAATCAAGGGAATGCTCGCAAAATGGGCGTGACGTGAATTACATGTAATCCGGTTTGTAAGTGCCTCATATAATAATAAATAATTTTTAAAAAATAATAACTCGAATGTAGAATGACAGAGATATCTACGTTTTACTTATCTCGTTCGAGTGTCTGTCTGTTTGACCATCCAATCCGTCTGCCGAGCCATCCATCCATCCATCCATCCATCCATCCATCCATCCATCCATCCATCCATTCATCTATCCATAAATCCATCCATCCATCTATCCATTCATTCGTCCGTCCATCCATTCGTCCGTCCACCCGTGCATCTCGACTTATAATACCAGTAACACATGTCCTACCCCAGAAAGTATCATTCTACAACCAACAAATTTCGATAGTAAAGATACTTATATCATGCAAGAATCTGACGTGGGGTTACTATACTAGCTCAATAATAAAACGGTAAAACTATATAGAATGCCATTTCACCAGCGTTTGGTCCTGGAGCATGCAGTATAGTCATAAACATGACAAAAATCATCTAATTTATAACCAATACACCTTCATTCGCCCAACGGACCTTTATAGCTTGCAAAATGAGACAGTGGTTGGTTTGACAAGTCTTGGTGTGGAATACATATCAAACTGTGTGTCCATAAGTTATCACTCTAGGTAACGATGAGCTTGGTCAATATGATAAACGAACCGGAATGAATTTTCTGTCTTTACATTCTTCTATATTATGCAAATAACACTGAGTGAGGTTTAATGCTCAGTGGTAAAGATTTATAGATCTAGATTTTTTTATTATTATTTTTTTTTAATATTGAAAGAAACTTTACCCAAGAGGCGTTAAGGAGTAAACTATTCTTATCAAAGGTTCTCTGCCATTACTTTCCAAATAACGTCCACCCATCTTGTGCGGCATTTAGGCATAGCATGTCATTTTTTGCCCATGTAGAAATCATTATGAAACCTAGAACTCGAGTAGTTTCTACATACGCTTATATAGTTAATGAATGAAAAAAAAACACACACACACACACACACAATGAAAAGAGGCATGCTGTACAAACCAACAAATAGACCAAGTCTCGGGATAGCCTAGTATGTGCCGTTGGCAAAACAATTCAAAATACCGTTAGCGGTTATCCAAATCAAGGAAGTTCA
>JBCAUA010612529.1:0-16069 GCA_038406235.1 Peronia verruculata
AGTTCCTTTGGTAAGAGGACACTCCCACACACACAAGTATACGACAAGGCAGGCAGCAAAGAGTACATCACTCGCTGCTCACCCCATGGGATTAGAATCACAGCATATTCTCACATTTCCCTCCTTCCTTCAGACAGTAGTAACCAATTATCTGAAACTTTATTGCAGACATTTCCCTCAACATGTTCTCCCGAAACATCACATTCTAGAAAATTACTGCATTCCCTTCACGGAGTGACATCAATTTGGACTGGGGCTACAAGGTGAGCAGGTTGGGCAACTCGTACATTCCACCACTTCAAAGTCAGAGAAGAGGGCAAGTGCAATAAAAAAAAAAAAAAAAGGCTGCACATTTACTGACAGTCTTGAATGCAGATCTACAAACCAAACCACAACCACAATTACCAGTACCAGTGAAAAAGAGAAAATGTTTGAAATTGTCCTCAGCCCTTTGGTAATGATTACATATAATATTGATGCGTTAATTCATGAAACATATGCCTAATCCCACACTTTTTAATCAATGATAGCAAGGACCAAATCAAACTAAAGGCATGCTGATACATAGCCATGGTCTGACCTGAACAATGAGATGTGTCCCAACATTTATGTTTGCTAATTTTAAAAACTTTGGACTATCAAAAGAACCTAAATTTACTGAAGACTCTAGTATGAAGAAAATTTAATTTTATTTATTATAAGCAGCTGATCTCTGTTCGAACCATTGAACTGCCATCTTTAGATTGTTCTACTGCCACCTACTGTATAGCTGTCAAAGACAGTTTCAAATGGATTTGACTGCAAAGTTAGTGTTCCTAACAGGGCTGATACTGATCAATGGAAGGGATTGACAAAAGCATAACCTGCCTAGTTATTGATCCAGGTCAGAGGTCCCTCATTCTTGCCATTCATGGCTGAGAGACATAAACGGCTTTAAAATCTTACATTGCTGCGGCAATGTTGTATGTTGCTGAACTAATTTAATGGTCTGTCTATTTAATGATTGCTGCAAGAATTACAGACATTCTCATGCTAGGCTACTATCTCCTACATGACTGGTGTTTTCTTACCTGAGCAACAAAAGGGGTCACAATGGCTCCAATCCTGGCCATACCACTGCAAGTGCCCAGGCCTAGAGCTCGCATGGAGGTTGGGTATACCTGGAGAAGATGATGGGAAAAGAGAAAAAGTCAAACATCTAACATACGGTGAGAAAAACACTTGGGTGGTGAAATTTCTTGCATTATTGCCCCAATTTAGAATGCTTCTTTGATCTTGAATTTCTCTTGCTGTGTCCTCTGTCTATAGCAATCAAGATATGCATTGTTACACAATGATGTACATTCTTTCACTCTGTTGCAAGATCAGCTGGTTCAAGACAATTTGCTATTCACTGGTCAAATCTCAACCACAATGGGAAAAATACAAGAAAGAAGTTCACAAAGGTTCTGTTTAGTAGGGATTTATTGTCATCTTCAGCTGACTCAGTCAGTCTGTAAGACAACATCATGAAATGTGGAAATCAAACCCTCTTTCAATTCTTTACATGTAAGCTGAATAGTGTCAAATCATGTGTAGATGTGTCAAATGACATGCCAAATTCAAAAGGGCCAAATGTCATGTCACTAGTGAGTATCATTAGTCATGTCACATTAAAAAATGTCAAATGTCATGTTGTATATAAGAGTGTGAAAGGTTAGGCCATGTGTAAGAGTGTCAAAAGTCATGTCATATGTAAGAATGTCAAAAGTCATGTCATAGGACACATTATCAAATGTTGTGCAGATTTTAAAATGCTGAGATCAACAGGTTGACAGGTGAAACAGTATCAATGCTGTGTTTTTTGTCTCTCACCTCAGGTGTGTAGACATAAGCCCCTTGGAATGCCCCAGATATGAATGCTCTTGCAACAAACAGGAAGAATGTCAGCAGTGCCCTGGAAAATTAAGGCTAAAAGTTGACAAAGCCTGTGATCAAATGACCTATCTTAGAAATATCAGTGGATGGTGAAATATTTGAATAAATGGAAATATCGAATTATGCACACGCTTTCATTAGTCATCACTATAGAAATGCCAAAGATAAAATGATGAAATGATTTTTTTCTGTCTAAAAAGATCAGTAATGATTATTGTATATATATATATAAAAAAATCATAGGATTGTATTTGAGCCTTTGAAACAAATAGAATGGTTTCACTGGAAAACTGTCACCTTAATTGCTTCTATGTTTGTTGATAAATTCATATATAGTATGGAAACAGACCACAAAATGAAAACAATATCAACAATAAAAATAGAAATGTTATGCCCATTTTACTCTGTACAACTAACTGTTCAACTTGAATATTTTTTTTTTTTTTTTTTGCATAACATCAAAAGCTTCGCCAAGACAATATCTGAAATGTTAAAAAGTGCAGTGTTATGTAACATCAAAGAAATCGATAGAAAAATGACATAATGTCAGTCTCACCTGGTGGTACATATATTGACAAGCATGACGAAAATGGTGAAGATGATAAACTCAATAGTCATAGTATACTTGCGCCCAATTTTATTCAGGAGATAAGCAGTGATGAATAGACCTGATGAATAACAAAATACCCCTGATTATCATTCAAAATTCAATATATTATGAACAAAATGCAAAATAATGCAAACAACAATAACAATAACAAAAAACAGACATGACAAAAAACACATAGACAAAAGAAAGAAAAAAAGAACAGAAAAAAAATGCAGTTAAATGTTCCACCCACATACTATGTTTTCACAGTTCTTCTGCTTTGAATTTTCTTTCTCTCTCTTTCCCTCTCACTCTTGCAATTACAACCTTTAACTCTCATTATTTCTTTCTTTTCTCCCTCTCTCTCTTACCTTGGAACCATGCACAGACATACCATTGATAATTATGGTTGAATAATTGCTTGTAATGTACATTTATCTCTTTAATTGCCACAGACTTCAGTATTGAAATTTTACACTGGTTACTGTGATATGATGGTCAAAATACACTCAGAGGTCTCCTGCAACCAGATCTAGATTCTATATTTCAGAATGGAGAAGTTCCACACCAGCCAAGTGGCTTCAAGGAGACTATAATTACGGCTAGATTTGGGGTCTGGGTTAGGTCTGGGTAAGAGTTACGGTGAGATATAGTTAGGCTACAATATTAAGACCTTCTGGTAGCAATAGACCATTGAGACTATTTTGATCTGGTAGCAATAGGCCTGTCCTTAACTCTTTTCATACTGTGAACAGGGATTTCCTGTTCTTAGCCTTCTTGTCCAATTGCTCGTGAATGGGTGGAACCCATTCTTGGCATAAGGTGTAGTTTTGTTTTCATTATGATATTTACTGACGTCCTTTGCAAAAGAAACAAAGGGAATATGGTCGGATATAACATAGCATGACTTGAATTGTCTGGAAGTGTTATTGGTGTTGAAATGAAGTTCTATCTCAAAGAAAAAAAATGAAATTTTGGTATGACAGTCAGTGACAGTGATGAATCCATCACACTAAATCATAATAGTTCTGATGACAAGTTAGTGCCTTAAAGGTACCAATGTGAGTCAAGATCTCGCTATAGAGACCATAAAAGCTTTCAAAGGGGTCAATATCAGCCCCCTACTTCTACAGTCATTAAATCTAGAACTAAGCAGCATGGTGGTTTAGCAGTAGGCAATATGGAAGGTGTGATCATTTGGATATAAAACTTTGGGGCAACAGAAACAGATACGTAATAATGATTCCTCGACAGGGAAGAAGATCTATGTAGTGGAACTACCGTGCTTTATTTCTCTCAAAAACAGAAGGCAATTGGGAGAAAATTACTTGGTATAAAAAGATTTAAAATTTTGTGATACGTACTGGTACCATCACCAGAAATCCAGGTTAAGCAAGAGGCAATAAGTTGAGAATACTAGTGACAATTGCGAAGTATTCTATTCATATATAGTTCCTTTACCATTGAAAGACAGAAAAATATCAAATGTACTCCAATCCAAGGAAAAAAAAAAAAAATAAAAATTAGACTTCCATTGCAATAAATATTCACTTTCACTTTTAACCCTTAAAGGACCAGCTATGCAAGCACTATTATTCCCTCAGGACTGGCCATGTTTGGAAAATTCCTTAATTTTAGGTTATCAGAAAAAAAAAATTGTATAATATTAATGGCTGTACTTCCACTTCCTTGGGTTTTGAAACAAAGGTAAACAAAACATGGTCTGGCGTGGGAAATACACGCAATCGGGACTCTGCATAGTGTGACCTGCGGTGGAAATATATGTGAATGGTCCTTTAAGGGTTAAGCTGAATGGGTGTGAAACAAAATATCACTCTGCAAAATGCATTACAACATGCACTGTTATATTATGTCATATAACACCCTGAAGTTTTTGTATACAGTAAATGAGTCACAGGTCCCCTATATCATATCCCTGGTTCTGTTTCCCTTAACTCAAGCATACCATTATTAATAAACATCCTAATCTTAATGAATGAAAAATCAAATAAATTTTGGGTCATATTGAAACTTAATGTCATCTAAAAAAATAATTTTGGCTTACATTATAACTTGAAACAAAAAAACAAACAAACCCAGAAGCAATGAAAAAAAGAAAGAACATGGTGCAACCTGAAATGCTCATGCTGAATATTCTGATCACATAATTCGTGAATCAGTCTGATCAGCTCGTGGACATGTTTCACACTTCTCATGTCTTGGTACTATATAAATAACTACACTGTGAAAGAGATAAATCTCAAATTCAAATGGCTCACAACCACACAAAATGAGTCGCATATCAAATCGAGTCTCACTGACAAATTCAGATTTTTCTACCAATGGGGCACAGGGGAGAAAATTTTGAAAGTGAACATCTGGCCAGAACTAAACAATTCTTTTCACTGAAGTAAAGTAAATTCAGCTTCCCTTATCACTTACATCAACAAATCTGTGTACTTTAACACTTTGATATCAGACCCATTTCAGCCAACCATGTGATACATGGTCTACATCATTTCAAAGGCTACCCTGGCACTAACACCTTTTACCACCATCTTGAATGGAAAATTTTTAGGAATCATGCTTGGTTGTGCTCCAGTGGCAGGTGTTACAAATTCATAACTTTACGACAAAGTAGTGATAATAACAACACTTATTTCCTTGAGTTAAAAGTTTGACATCCTTGAATATTTCTGTAATAACAAACTAGATTTCCTACTCACATTGTGTTGTACCATGCCACATAGGATTCATAGAGTGCTATGACATATAAGCAGCAACCCAAGCTTACCGGGAAATTCCGCAAATGTTGTCCAAGTTAAATCTTTGTAGTCCTTTGTGGTGAGCGTCTTACATTCCAGGAAACAGGTAGGGTTAGCACTGTATTTGACATCCGTGCCTAGCCGAGAAAGTGACATGCTTTGTGCTGAGTATATGCTCCGAAGTTTTTTTTTTCAAATACAAGCTATACAATTTTTATCAAAACTTGGGTTATTTGTATCAACTTGCAGTTTGATATATGAATGACTTTCTGGGGTCTATCATGGTTTTATGAAAAACGTAAACCAGAATTTTACGACCTTGCACTATTGCTATGGTTTCTGGTCCGCAAAGGATAATTCCATTTCCATGTTCAGGAAACAATTTTTGTGCTGAACAATCTGCAACACATCTAGTCCCTTTCACCTCACTATGTCCCTAAATGTTCACAACTGAACATTTGGGAAATGTATGGTTGAGAGTCTCTCTAATATCAAATCTTCCGAGTTTTTTCTGGATAAAGGGCTTACATTATTGAACTGTAAGTTGATAATAATAACGCAAGTTCAGATACAAGTGAATGTTATCCGTTAGAGTCAAACGTTGGCACTGCAGCATTCCATGCTTGCCTGCATTTCTGTTCAAGCAGGAGGAGTTGTTAAATAAATGATGGCGGCACAATGCAGTTTGTGGATTCATGTGATTGGGGAAAAATACAAGATGCATTCAGTTAAAATAAAAAAAATAAAAAAATTAATAAACAAAACTAATGCTCTGCCATGCTGAAACAGAAGAATGTACTGACAACATCTAGCAGTAGTTGCCGTTGGTTCCTCAACTTCTGGCATCATGTGGGTGTTGTTGCCATGACAAAAACTTTGAATCCTTGAAATAATAAAAATGGAGAGACCAACGTCACCATTCACAGTGCCTATTGTGTGACTGCTGAATAAACACTGATTGTTGTCTGTATCATTGTAAAATCTTTGTCCAAAACTTTCTCACTCCATGCTGTAACTGTACCACATGATATAGAAATGTCTCCTAGGACATGTTGGCTTCAAGCTGGTAAATCACACTACCATTGCTGCCGGAGGCTAATTGTGTAAAGGCAGAACTGAGGTCCAAATTTTCAAAATCCAAATAATGAATGTAATACTTCACAATCAGTTCCACAACCTGCACAATAAATAACACTATCCTTCACTTCTGTAAATCTGAGAAAATATTATTTCATTTCTTGCATTACATTCCATACTTTTTGCATAACCTGTATTCATGGTACTGAAAGGAGTAGTAAAAATAACTATGTAAATTAATGAAAAGGAGCTTACCATGACAACCATCTGGGTTCTCAAACATGGCAGTAGTTAGAAGGACAATACCATAGTAAGAGAATGCACAGACCAGCCTGGGGATAAAGTAGAGAAACATTCAGACTATAGCTCTCTACATCTGCTGACAAAGCAGAGAGGAAAAACGAGACTCATAATAACAATTGCTATACCTCAGGCTGTTTACGACAGACATTCATCATCGGGATCAGAGATTTACAGACTACTGAAGAAATATATTTTGAAGTTTTGACAGTAAGAACATAAATTAAACTTTCATTCTAATACAGGCCTCCTTGGTGCTTTTCTTGAAAATCTATGTGAGTCTGATATATGTATACTGAACTGGCACTGATGCTCTTGTCAACCAACCGCCGACAGTGATACATTTCTTAACCAACCAGCAGGTGTGACATTCTTCTCACCCAACTGCCGGCAGCAATGTGTTTCTCAATCAGATGACATTAGTCAAAAAGTGAGGTCACTGATCGCTATAGCAAGTGGCAGTGATGAACAGAGCTAGTACAGAAACTGTTACATTGTGGTTACTGGTGTCTCTTTTGAGAACAGAATGTCAAATCCTGGAATTCTACATTTATTTCCGCTATTAAATGCATGCAAATTAAGCAAGTGATATGTGAAGGAAATACAGGTAGAACCTTCAGGAATTTGGGGAATTTGGTTCACACAGTTATCTGCTGAAGGTAGTACATGAGGCTAATCTCAGACACACAATCATAGGACTGCTAGTTTTTCACTCTATGTGAAAACAACAGATATGGGTTTTCCCTTTTCAAGGAGCCAACTGGTCACTCAGGCAGTAAAAAAGGCAACAGGCTAAAAAAAAAAAAAAAAAAGTGTATATTATGAGAGGTAATTTGACTTCACAGAAACAGTAGCTAATGTACTGATTTGGGTAAAGGCACCATCATGTGTACTGGTAACTTTAAACACCAAGACTGTCTATTGTTTCACTCTACAACTCACCAAATAATCCACAACAAAATGGTTGTCTTCCTCAGCTCAGGAATGAACAAGTCTTTGACCTGGCCACGTTTCACTGACTAATTTAGAAAAACAAAATATTACAGAGGAAATTTGTTTGCCATTGTTGTGGAAACAAATAAGAAATGAACATGTGAATTAAAATTATGTTGTGGCAATATTGGCATAGAATAAACAGTTACTCATCCTTTGATTATTAATAAGAAGAAAGGCAAAACAAAATTACTAAAACACAGAACAAAAAAAAAAAGAAACTCATTTGATTCACAGCGAGTTATACATATACTCCCAACAGACGTTTTTCTATGTATTACATGCTGCCTGACAAATACAGTAATTTTAAAGAATAAGCAGTATTTTCTTCTTGTCATGACTTCACATCAAAACAAATATCAGACCCAATACATAGGATAATGAGCAGTGAACTTATGGTCCATCCCATTATCTATGATAGAAATAAACAGTTGCCAAGGATTTCAAAATTCTATCCTTCTTTTAAATTTGTAAAGATTCTTAGAGATGCAAGCTGGTTTGCCTGTTGACTCTTGAAGTAACTATAGTGCATAACATTCACAAAGCCTTATCTCTATTTAAAACTGTAGTGAATTTAAGAGCTTTCAAACTGTCCCTTCCATCATATACAATTATGACAGGGGACCAAGAACAAGAAATGCTTACCAGTTTTCCCATAGTCTGATTACTTACATGACTGTGAGGTTCCACTAGTCTGCCCAGTGGCATGGGTTTGCCGTTGTCTCGGGCAATCCTCTCCAGGGTCTGCAATGCTTTATCATAGCAGCCTCGGGTCATGTCGTACCGAGCACTCTCTGGCAACCACTGGATCAAAGACACACCAGTGGTTATTATAACATACTCATGAGCTCATTATTCACTATAAGACCAGTTGCTACACCATATGTAGACGGCTGACTTTTCTTCACAAAAATTGTTTACACAGTGCATTTATGAAGCTGGAATAAGTAAAGATAAAATGGCTGCTCATACGTTATCACTCAGTCTATCTTAGTGTCGTATCACTAAATCCAGCCTGAGACAAAAAATGAGCCCAGTAGTCTATCCATTTCATCCCATCCCATTCCACCACCTATCAATCTCTCTGTCCTCCTTCCATCCATCATCCATCCATTCATGTCTGTTATCCACCCATCTGCTCATCTATTCACAATTCAATCCACACGTGGAGAGCAAGATTTGATATACATGTACACTGCTTACCACACAAAAGATGGCAAATATAAGCAGGGGCAGGGCAGAGAAGCCTAGCAAGTAGGACCAACCCAAGGTTGGCATGACCAGGAGGGCCAGTAGAACCTCAAAGCAAGCACCAATGGCCCAGAACATCTCTACCAGTGTCACACAAGTGGCTCGGGACTTGGAGGGCAGGAATTCTGCATACAGGGTCACTCTGTGTGAACAGAAGTAACAGATTTCATGTCGGGAGTTTTTCTTTTGCAGGGCTAATATTTGTCATTTCAAAATACAAAAGAATATGATAAGAAAAATGTGCATCACTGGACAAAACTTTTACAGTTTTTCACTTTGTGATTTATTCAATGTGAAAACAGTGAATTAAAAACAAGATAAATTTTATTCCTCTACAGCCCGATGCTCTGCATATGGTGATACTGCCATTAAGTTAACTATGATAGTTACAATAATATACTATGTGTATAGCTCTAACATAATGCTAGTTTTTCTAGAATCATTTGTCGAAGTATGATTCAAAATGGTATAGATTTTTCACATTTTTTATATTTTTCTTGCATATGTTTTACAGTGTTATTGTTAGGGGAGGAGTAATATACAATAATATACAACATACATAACAAATCTAAACTTGGCATCAAGAAATCTCTGTGGTTTCTGAGCTCTACTTACAATTTCTATTTCAATGCTAGAAATACAACTTGTACGCATGAAACTCTCAGCCACAGCCAGGCATCGGAACATTTAGAAAACTCACGACTGTGGAGCTCCTCCTATTCCGAATCCCACCAGTCCTCGCAGTATCAACATCCATATAAAGTTTGGGGAGAATGCGCTTAGGATTCCAAAGTAGCATGTGATCAAAGAGCACAATATCAGCTCCTGGTGAGAGGGAAAAAAATACATTAAGGCTTAATAATTAACCTATCTGGAGATTACGAATAACTAGTTGCAAATGTTGTTTCCATGAGTGTATTGTGATCTACAAAAAAGGATCTTAAAAAAAAAAATAAAAAAATCAAGTGTCAATGTCAACTGAAAACACACTGGCAATTTCATTTGTTCACTCAAATATGTTTATGGTTACTTGCACTTTTCCAGGACCAAAGTGCTACATGAGCAGATGACACAAGCAAAATGTTATAAAGGGCCTCACAGAGAAAATCAGGTTTACTGACCATGCTGTGTCAGGAGTTCACTTCCAAATAATTATCTCAACAGTAAAGAAATATAGTTGAATAATGTTTTACTAAATTAAGATATACTCATTTCCCTTGCCACTGATAATAGTGATAACAATAGATCTGCACATGAAAAATTAGAACATCTAACTCATTTCAATGGATGGTTAACAATTATTATGTTGTGCCATATATATATATGTCTTGAAAACTTTTGTGAGGAAAGATCTGTTCAATTTCTTTTGATTTGCGATGCCTATTCACATCTGTGGTATCAGTCTTCAAGAAAATGAGCCCTTCCAAACTCTGTGAGGACAGTTTACCTCCTGTTTCATCTTTTCCTGCCCCTTACATTTCTAAATTGAACCTCTAAGAATAAACTCAATGTGTATTATATGCTGACACGCATAAGCATTTTAGGATGGCTGCTACTCCACCAACAGCCTTTAAATTATCAAAGCTATGACATCCTATATTTTCATTGAAGTCAAATGAATTTAAATGGTAAAATTATTCATATTCTTCTTACTTGTCCACTGAACTAGTTTTATGACCTAAATATTCATACAAATGGAACCAAAATTAGGTTTACATCATGTAAATTCTGTCTGATTCACTGTGAAAATTGAAGATGGACATCGAGATATTCTGTGACAATAAAGGGTGAGAAGAAATTTAGTTTAGTGATTATGCATAAATATTAACGTTTAATTTTCGCTGGAAATGTGGTCCCACTGAGGAAAAAATAGAACGGGAAACAGAAATTCTGCTGAAATAAGAGAACAAATTAGATAAAGATAAGCCGACTAGCAATTACATTGATTTTTTGGGTAGAATTTGGACACAGGCAATTTGCTGGAGCTTTGTCACACATCTAGGTGAAATAATTCAGATATCAAAGGGAACTTCATTAACAAACAGTTATACTGACTCCCGGGTCAAAGGAGTTATTACTGAACATATGATTATGCTTGGCAGAGAAGTTAAATTGTTTTCCCATCGAAGTAAAGCACATTCGTTTCTCTTTACAGCAGCACTGATAACCCTACACAGGCCACATTTGACATCAGACTGATTTCATCTCGTTGGCAACACTTGTTTTCAGGGAATGAAAATCAATAATAATGAGGTGACTCATAAATGATCTCTCAATGTGGCTGCAATTGGAGGGTAAATCATTCACTACAACAAAAGCATTCAATGAAAGTAAATTTGCAAGGGAAAAGAAAAGAAACAGATACAGAAGCAGGTAAACAGATGGAGGTCCTCACCACTTTGCGGCCATATTTGTCACAGATGGATCCCCAAATGCTGGAACTACACATCATACCACAAAATACAACCTGGATGGGAGAAAGAAGAAAGTGGATTAGTCACAGCATCATAACTGAAGTTTGATTTTTATAACATTTCCCCCCAGGACTATCATAGAAAATGATAGACAGAGAGAGGTGGAAGGAAGGGAGTGATTGAAGGAGTGAGTGAGAGTAACATAAGCAGAATACAACCTGGAGCAGTAGCCACACCAAAGTCCTCAGTCTCCACATTTATCATGAGATTCTGGGAGAGAATGGAAGAAAAAGAGAGAGAGTTGGAAGACAGAGGCAAGAAGGAGAAAGTGACTGAAAGAATGAGGGGGTAAAGGCGGCAGAGCCACACTTCATATCACAGAATCTAAGTGAAAGCACAAGTAACCATGGAAAGCACAGTGAGGATTGACAATCCCACTGTGTAAGATGAGACTCTTATAGAGGGAAGGGGCGAGAAAAAAGACCATATGTGGAAAAGACTGAGGCAGGAGACAAGAGAGGGAAGAATGGAAGCAAGTGATTGGCAGAGTGAGGGGAGTTATGAGAGGGATGAAGAAAGACAAATGTAGCAGAGGGGTGAGAGTGAAAGAAAGAAAGACAGGATGAAAAGAGAGAGAGAGAAAAGGGAAAAAGTGTCTGAGAAAGGGACTAAGAATGTGACTGACAGAAAAAATTATGGCTGTTCACCATTGTTCCTTTAGCCTCATGCCGACCCGCCCAGTCAACCTGGGTCAAAAGATCAGTCACATCCCACTGCCCGTGCAAGTGATAACAAACTTGTGTGGTGAAAGTTTCTGCTTTTTGGAAAGGATTATGGACATGACAGAATATTGCTCTCCATCAATGATGAGCTATCCAACAAAAAAATAAAATCTCTGACATTTAACTGGTATGTTTTATTTGTGTATACAATGTTGTGTAGAGCATTAATACATCATCAAAGTTGGCAAAAACAGGCACTGTTGTATCCTTACATGGAGTGTTATATGGATTATATTCATCAGTGCAGTCAACGGAATTTAAAAATTTCGTATTTATAGAGTAAAAACATTATTTTTTCAGTCCTTCCAAGGTGGGAATGGTGTTAGCTTTACAGTTTACTGCTGCCAGAGTACTGGTTTGAAATATCCAACTGCTATATTCCACATATTTATGCTGGCCCACCCATAGTACGGAGGGCTGGACAGCTGAAATCGTGATGTGAATTTTCCACAGTGGAAGGGTGAGAATACTACTATGTTTTAAACCAATAATAAGAAGTTAAATCAGCAAACAAGAGGGATAATGACAAAACATGTTCTGATCTGCACTGAGTTTAGAGACAATACTATGTAGTTTTAAATCATGTTGTGTGAAATAATCCAAACGATCACATGAACAAATCTTTTATGGATGAACAAACAGAAAACATCAGAATCCCAAGTTGGGCACAAAACAATTTTAGTTGCAATGGATACTGCAGACTAATGGGATAAAAAGAGGCAATACCGCAACTGGAAATAACTTGTAGCATATGGGCGCACCTTGGAAGGGAAACCCTCTGGGTGGTCACTTTGAGTGCTGGTTTTTATGAATTGGGTGGCAGGCAAAAGGAATGCTCTGAGGCTGGTTTGTACAGCCATGGAGAGAGAGCACAGAAAGAGAACAGTCACAGGTAGGCAAGAGAAAGAACGTATATGAATGAGTGAGAAAAAGAAAAAAACAGGAAGGGAAAAAAAGAGGATAAAGTATGAAAGAAAGAGAAGAAAGGAACAGATAGTAATGTGAGACAGAGACAGAGAAAAAGATCTGGTAGCCATGATAAAGAAATGTATATGATTGAAAATAAAGAAGAGTTCTCTGAATGAGTGATGGTTACCGTGGTGATGAAAGCTTCTTGCCAGCCTTCCAGTCTCCACTCGCAGTGCAGGGCAGGGGACAAGATGGACAGAATCATCATCTCCATAGCATCTGCCATCTGAAAGAATCAGGTCGGTCATGATTTTATTGATATAAATAAAAAATATTCAAGAAACAAAAATACATTTTTGTAAAGCTCTCACAGACTGTAAAGTGAAACATTCCAGTATACACTAGCAAAATCAATTCACCACAAACCTAAACAGCCTTTCAGTGGTACTATAAAATCAAGAAATGTTTCAATAAAACAGTATCGTTCTCTAAAAATCACTGGCAAGTGATGTAGCCAATTTTTCGTTTGGCTTTAACTGAATGAATTCAGTGTAAAAGTGCTGTAGACAAGTCCACAAAAGGCGACGGCAAATGGCCGGAAAACTGTGAATGCTATTTTCTCAAAAGTAACCTTTTAACTTAGCATTTTCAAAAATTTACATAAAACCAAATGAAACCAAGTGGGTCCTCAAAATGCATGGAAGGTATAAGCCCCTAACAATTATGCACCTAACCAACAAACTGTCAACATATGACAAAACTTTTCAGAGTCCCTTAAAGTTATTTTCCACATTTTATCAAGCTTTTTTTGCAAGGAAAAATGAACTTTAAGATTACACATACATATATGAGAGACTACACAATGACCTTTTGATTTATTGTGTGATCAAATGAAATGAGACAGATCTCACAATGTCACTGACAAAATTTGATTTTATCGACCTTGAGATCACAGATATTTACTTTGACTGTAAATATCTCGGGACAACAGATGCACCTAATAGTTTTTTTTTTCCCAAATTAAAGGATTCAGATTTCTCGTTCCACAGGCATCAACAAATCTAAATATGAAAAACTTATATCAGATCTATTTCAGCCCATTGCACAGTAGTTACACACCCAAGCAAAACCTGTAAGCACGGACAGCTTGATCTGAAACATTCCAAAGCCAATCTGGTCTATACATTCTTGAACTGTGAATGTCTCTGAAATATAAAAACACAGTGCAAAACTAAATCCCCGAATGTTATTTTCTAAATATCTGAAGTTCAAACTAAATCATTAATCATAGAACAACTTTAGGCTGAAATTTTGTCAAAAGATGAAAGCCAAGACCTCAGTGAAAAATTATAATAATTAATTTTTTGACATACATCTTTTCATAAAGTGATCACAAAAAGAAACCCTTTGGTGTCTGATGTTTCATTATAATTATTCATTCTAAGATAATGAAATGTCGGTAAATTCAGTAACTGACAGCAAATAACATCCAAATATCAAACCTAGGAGAAATACCATTTTTATAGTGATAAAAGATAACTGAATTCACGTACAAAAAGCATTTACATTACAAATCAATTGCCTGAAAAAATAAAAAGATCATAGTAAAAAATCAATATTTCCAGTCTTTGACGAGCATTTTAAATATGACACATATCAAAGATAAAAAAGACTCAATGCACAATTGCCACTTTTACGCTGCAGGACTTTGCAAGGCTTAGAAAATCTGATTGAAATCTCTTGGAGAGGTATTTTCAATATGACTTGGATGCGATGTAATTACCTTCTTTGGGCATTGTGATGTCTGCAGGCTTGTCAGATCTGTCACCAGGATCACCACTGGGTCCACGATTCCTAGTTTGTGGTTGTGGGGCTTTCCCTAGAGACTTGTACATATCCGTGATATCCATTTCTACATTATCGTCTCCGTCCAGGTCCTCATACTCATCTCCTTTCCCGAAGCGGGTCAGCCTTGTGAACATTGCTGCAGCCATCTTTTTCTTCTCTTGCTGGTTTTAACTTATCTACTCTTAGAAGAATGGATAAATAACTGACTTTCTTCTTTTTTTTTTTTTTTAAACAGTGACTTCTGTGACAAATTTTTAAAGTTCTTTTCTCTCTTGCCAGTTGTAAAGAGCAGACTGTCTTTCTAACAAAATGAGCTGAACTTGAAATGTGCTGCAATGATAACTGTCTCCTATCATAAAATTTATGACTCTGAGCAATAGTCTGTGAGAGCCCTCATGTGGTTTCTAATTTCCATTTTCATCAAGCTGCTGCCATTGACTCAACTATGGAAGGAGTTGAATGTTTGTTTTTTTTTACTATTATAGAAACAGAACCTGCAGCCTTTGTCTCCTGATGAGAGAAAAAGAAAACAAAACAGTATAAAAAAACAGTTTAACAAAACAAGGTATATCACACCACTGAATATTTTAAGTTAACTCTGTACAAATGAAGATGGGCAGAAATAGACTACAATGACTCATACTTCAATATCCATGCAAAAGAAACCTGTTAAGTGTTATTTACATCTCTCACATAGGCATAACCTGCCACATTCCATGTACTGAGAAACACTGTTGGTTTCTCAAAACTTTGACATGGCACTATAAGATAAGATCAACTTTGAACTTTATCTGTCCTAAAAAGAGATTCATTCACAGTTAGTGAGATATGGTATACATTGGCAAGACACACTCCCATTTACATGCAGAGGAACAGCATCAGAACAAGGCAAACAAAAAACACATTGGCTCAGCTTGATAACTGCACAACTCTTGGTGGTTTATAGTATAGTATGTATGCAGCGCATCCTCTCAAGAGATCACCAGCTATCAGCACTGGATCATCACATTTTGTATTTATTGAACTGTGCAGTGACAACAATTAAAATAATATACCCTTCAATTACATCTGTCTTTAAGTCAGCCAGTCTCTAGAATATGACTGTCATCACTCATTGTCTATTTTAACTCTAGAACTGCGATCCAGCCTAAGGGCTACAACGCCCTGCGGCGCACCTTGCCAGGCTTGTCAATCTGGATCGCCAGCGCCAGTGCTTAGCCTCAG
>JBCAUA010612751.1:0-16062 GCA_038406235.1 Peronia verruculata
GGAAGGTTAAGGAAAATGAAATGTCCCCCCCCCCCCCATTCCTAGTCTCCATGTCATATGATAAAGTGTGACCGAACATTTTACACATATCGGGAGCCTCTTTTGTTCTGCTATGAGAACTAGTTCTAGCAGAGTCTGCTGTTGAACAATTCTCGAAACGCATGTACTGGTTTGCTAACTGCTATGTCTTTTTCTTCTTCCCAGATCTGATCTTGTCGCCCCAATCACTGACCAACTTTAACCATGAAGAAACAGGAGAAAAGTGTGAAGGTGGTGACACCCACCAGTGCTGGCCCTGGCAAGACGGTCACCTCTGCAGCGGTCACTGCTAGCTCGACCAGCCCCAGCCGCGGCGGCATCCCCGCCACCATCACCTCCGGCAGTGCTGCGTTCTCTACCTCACCTCCAGCTCCAACTACCACCACCACCACTACTGCTCTAATCACTGGTACAGTCCCTATCATGGGGATGAAGCAGTCCAAGTCAGACCACTCCGGGCTGAGCAGCCGCAAGGAGAAACACAGGGACGGCAAGCCCGCCATGGGCAAGAAGTTCATCAGTAAGAGCCAAGAAAACTTGAGCAGCCAGAAGCGAGGCCGAGCGCTCACCACTGTGGTAGAGTCGCCGAGGCCTCGGGAAAACGCTGCCTCTATCGCCAGAGCTGAGGCCGTGCGGGCTTCTGAGAAGAACAAAGAGAACGTGGCTCTGAAAGAACGGGAGAAGAACGCCATATTCGTCAAACCCAAACCAATGAAACCCAATTCTCTGACCTCCAATATACGCAAAGCTTCCAGTACGCAATCCATAGACAAGACTAGTCAAGGATCTTCCAGCTTAAAGTCCGCATCCTCTAAGTCCTCCAACAATCTGGCCATTAAAAGGGCACAAAGTACGCAGAACATCTGTAAAGACAAATTCATGAAAAAACGGACATCAGCACCTGCTGACGTCATGGCCTACAACGCCGAGCTCCTGGCCCAGTTTGAAAAGGAGAAGAAAATCATGGAGGTGCGGATATCGGAACTAGCCAAAATGGCTGAAGGCCGAAAAGGCGAGATTGAGAAATACAAGTACGAGATAAAGAGGTTGAAAGACCAGCTGTCTTCCTGTGGAGATCGGGAAGAAATGGAGCTGCTGAGACACCAGAACAAACAGCTCCTGGATAGGCTGCAAGAGCTGGGCTTCCCAGCGGAGCAGATAACGGACTCTGAGAAACTAATGCTGAAATTCTCATCTCACAGCGCGGCCAAGAGTCAGGAGAGCAACTCGGACATTTGCTTGCCTGCCAGTGTTAGTTGTGACAGTCTGTCCACAGACGGGGGCGGGGCTAAAGGCGGAGCCAACGCCATCCCGATCCCACCTACTGGAGATCCCAAAGGACTAGGATTGGGGGCCGACGGGTCGGATCTACGAAGGTCCACCTCTCTGTCGGCCTCCGAGCCAGGCATGTCGCTGCCTGACCTATGCGGGACGCCAGACCACCCTTCGGTGCTGTCGCTGGACACGGCCAACTGGGACAAGCAGAGCAACAAGTCGGCCAATAGCGATGGAGGACTCAGCGAGGCTTCGGTGGCGTGCCTGACAGAGCGAATCCTGCAGATGGAAGAGACCAACTACTCCACCACAGAGGAGCTTCAGGCCACGTTACAAGTGAGGAAATCCTTCCTTGAACACAGTCCCCTACTCTTAGCTCTAGTCCATTGGCCTTCCTCACTTTTATTCAGCCTCTCCTCTGTCATCTTTCTTCCTCTCTCTTTCCATTTGTCTCTTTCCTTCTGTCTCTCCCTCCCCCAACCCCTCTTTTGTTTTATTCTCATCTTTCTCTTTTTTCTTTCTTTCTTTCTCTCTCAGTTCTTTCTTTTGTTCATTTTTTTCTTTCTTGTCTCTTTCTTTTCTTTCTGTCTTTTTATTCTCTCTCTCTCTCTTCGTTGTTTGTTTGTTTGTTTGTTTGTTTGTTTGTTTGTTTCTTTCTTTCTTTCTTTCTTTCTCAGTTCATTCATTCATTTTTTTCTTTCTATTCTTTCATTCTCAGTCTATTTCACACATTATGTCTATCTCCTCCTCATCTGCCCAGATCATCAGGTGCAATAGACATGTATGTCAGGCACACTTTGTATTTTATCTTGTATTGGCACTAGTTTTGTCTTATTGGCTCCTTTACCTCCAAATTATATTAAAAATACTTTTTTCCTGCGTTTCAGAACAATTCTTGTGAGATAATTTTTTTCTTCCTTTCTTATTTCTTCCTTTCCTCACTGTGTTTCTTTTTCTTTCTTTCCTTCTCTCTTTCAGTCAGTGCTTCCTTCTCTCTCTCTCTCTCTCTCTCTGGCTTATCACATACCATGTTTATCTCATCCTCATCTGACCAAAACCATCAAGCACACCCATTCTTTGAGATGAAATTTCTTTCTTTCTTTCTTTCTTTCTTTCTTTCTCCCCTGTGGGGGCCTGGGGTTTATAAGTAGGTTTTCTGCTCCCACCTGCAGGTGGTGTAAGCCTGTCATCAGTGGGGTGTCTCCTATGGAGTGCCACTCTCGACATTACAGGGAAGACATCTCTTCTCTCTCTATCTCTCCTTGCTCCTGTCTTCTGTCCCGCTTTCTTTTTCCTCTCTTCTTCTTGACATGTAAACGTATCTTACCCTGTTTGACACAATATAGCCACAATCATGTTGATGTGTCATTAAACCCCAACCAATTTTTCTTTCTTTCTTTCTTTCTTTCTTTCTTTCTTTCTTTCTTTCTTTCTTTCTTTCTTTCTTTCTTTCTTTCTTTTTTCTTTCTTTTTTCTTTATTTCTTTTCTTTTTTTCTTTCTTTCTTTCTCTTTTCTCTTTCATTCTCTTCTCTTTCTTTTTCTTTCTGTCTTTCTCTTTCTTTTTTCTTTTGTTCTTTCTTTCTCTTCTTTCTTTCTTTCTTTTTCTTTCTTTCTTTCTTTCTTTCTTTCTTTCTTTCTTTCTTTCTTTCTCAGTCATTACACTTCAATGTCTATCATTTAGGAACTGGGTGACTTACAAGATGCTGTCAATGAACTGACTGAGGAGAACACCAAGCTGGTGGATGAGAAGACAGTACTGCTGGAGTCCTTGTGCACTCAGACTGAGAAGTTAGAAAATACTCGCATACAGGTAAGCCTAGGCTTTTCAGGTATAGTTGGATGTCTTAATGTCAGTGGTTCAAAGACTCACTTTGAGGGATTGTTGAAAAGTAAAATTGCTATAAATGTTGATGTGATATGTAACAGTTTGTGCCCTTAAGAACAGTAAAGACGTTAAATGTTATCTTATCCTGTCTTATCTTTGTTATCGGATGTGATGACTGCTGTGATAATGTTGTGGATGAATCAAATGATTTCCCTTGAACCACTGTTACATAAATTGTTATCCATTGTGATATGTCAAAGAATAGTGTCCTTGTGGACAGAAAGTAGTGTCTTTAATTTTTTTTTTTTTTTTTTGTAAACTCTTTCTTAACTTTAAATTTTTTATCTTTGAACTTTGGGAAAAGGCTCTGTGGACTCTTCTTGGTTCAGCAGCTTTAGGATAAATCAGACCCAAAGGCCAAACAACTGTACTTATCATCTCCACCAAGTGTTACTTGGTAATTCCTAGTTTTAATTTACTGAAGCCCAGGTGTCAATCGAGGACTGTATGACCACTCTGAATGTCTTTCTGTGTCATTGTAAAATCCCTTTAGCTTTCCAAACAGATTTCATTTCAGTAACCTTTCTGTGCAAATAATATCAGTGGAACAGTGCTATGGCCAAAGCAAGGCTTTTTCAACAATAATCAGGGATGTCAAATTTCCTACTTTAGTAGGATTTCTTACTTTTTGGCTGTCAGTAATTTCTCTGTTGGCCCCAAATCTGGTATTATTTACCAGTTTTATGTGTTGTTAAAAAGCATGCCAGGAACTCTTCCTACTTTTTCATGTAGACAGATCGACATCCCGGAGTAAGCTTTGAACGATGATTTCATCGTACACCTCATCTTGCTCTCTGTTCCCAGCTTGAGCAGCTGAAATGCCTGCTGATCTCGGGAGATCTGCCAGACAAATCTGAGAGGGATGGCCACCTGCTGGGGCTTCTCAAGTCGGCACAGGAAGAGAGGGAAGAACTGATGAGGAAACAGACCGAGTGGTCAAATGCCCTGCAAGGCCTGGAACATGAGTGTCGGGAGGCACACGAGGCAGGAGAGATGCTGCGAGAGAAATTTAGGTCAGTGAAATTACCATTTTATTTTTGTTCATTTTTGGGAACAGCTTTTTTGTTTTTTGTTTGTTTTTTGTTTGATTTTTTTGTTTGTTTGTTTGTTTGTTTTGTATATAAGCTTAACTTTGTCACTTTTCCACTTGACATTTATATGGAAGCTTTCATGTAAAAAGCTAGGCCATCCAAAATTACTGTGGTCATGTGTATCATTGTTTCTATGTAAACACAAAGAGCTATGCAAAACAATTTTTATTGATGATGTTTTCTTTCATTTTAATCAATTTTTATTTGGATTCTTTTTTCTCTGATATTTAATTTACATGGAAGCTAGTATGAGGGTAGATTTTTTTTTTTTTTTGAAATGAAGAGTGGAAAGTATTTAACTTTGTTTGGTAACATTCTTTTTTTTTAAAATTTTTAAAAACTTCTAATTTTTTTTTTTTCTGTTTAGATTTATTTGGTCCTGTTTTATTTGTTTATTATTTATTTTTTTGTCCCAGAACTTTTTAAAAAAATTTTCTCATGACAAGATATTCAGATAGATACAGCTTTCAGTTGATGAGCATAAGTGTTCTGCACATGTTATATGACTGTAGGAAATCTGATAGTGATATGCATTAGGCATTGCTATTAAAGACCACCAAAAAGATACTGTTTCACATTTTATTGTGTGAGTTTACTGAAATGAGGTTTTCAAGTTTCCAGGTATGATAAACTTTCTGTTTTTTTGCTCTTGTTTGTGAAACAGTTTTCTGGAAGATTCCAACACGTCACTGAAAGCAGAGAGAGATGTCCTGGAGAGACAGCTGGGTGAGCTGCGAGAGGCTCAGGCGGCAGAGCAGATTGAAGTCAATCGTCTGAAAACTTTACTGGACAATGAGAGAAGCAAGGTCAGTCATATACAAATGATGGATTAAGGAAGAGGTTATACATGTATTTCTGTTATAATGAGGTTTTCTGAGAGGAAACTTCAAAATAATAGAAGCCACCAGAATATATCATAAGAAAAAATGGTCCTGAAGTTAATTATGAAAAACATGAAGTAGCATCCATGTTATACAGAGAAGAAAGTGGTTTTGCTTTTAATCTCTCAAAAGTTCTGAAAATGACTGAGGCCCAGTGCAGTAACAGTATTTAATACAACCTATAAGGGACATGACTGTATTGATCAGGAGCTGCATAGTCAAGCCACTGCAGTTGAAAATTTTCAATACTGTTTTTGTTCGATACATGCTGTAAAAGCCATAGCCAGCCACTGCACTTGAAAATTTTCAATACTGTTTTTGTTTGATACATGCTGTAAAAGCCATAGCCAGCCACTGCACTTGAAAATTTTCAGCATTGTTTTTTTGGGATACAAGCTGTGAAATGTCGTGTGGCTGTTTGGAATGAATCTCCTGTCAAAATTTGTATTTACAGATTATTTGGTGTCAGTGGGAAGGGACCTGTGGGTATTTCACTTTGATGGAAGCACAATGATATAGCTATGACTCCTACTTATATTCATTGACAGTGAACTTGTGTGACCCCATGGCCAATCAAATCTTATTTTATCAGTAAAGCCCATTAATTTCTGATTCATTTACCCTGCTAAGATAGCATATTGGCAATATCAAAATTTTCAGAGATGGTAATATATCGTTTAACTAGGTACACATGGGTCAGATATCAAAGAGGGATTTCTCGAAAAATCTGGTTAACTGACAACGGGATCTTTGGAGTTAACTTTGAACTAGAACATTTTGGCACAGGAAGTCAGAGGTCAGTAATTTGTTTCACCATAAGAGCTCCAACACAGTGGACCCATCTCCCGCATGTCTTAATTCTAGTGCCACCATGTCAGTGCTCCAGTGAAAACAAAAACAGTCTAGACTGGAACAGATCTGTGCTGGTTAAAAGACATGATAAAATTTTATTTATATGGTAAAAGTGAAGTGGATGGCAAGAAGCTTGACATGGCATGGATCGAACATGGGCTCAGGACAGCAATGGAATGGCACTCTGCTAGGACTGGTCAATATATAACATAGTATTTTAATTTTTGGCCTGTATTGGATCTGTCTTTTTCAGAGCTGTCTACTTTCTTACAATTGTAGGATTTCCTACTTTTTGGTTGTCAGTAATTTCTCTCTTGGCCCCAGATCCAGTATTATTTACCATTAATCCACTTCAATTTTACGTGTTGTGAAAGAATATACCAAGAACTTTTCCTACTTTTTCATGGAGATAGATTGACATCCTTGCTTTTTGCTGGCACTGGACAGGGAGGGACATGGTAGAGACAGGCCCACTGTCTGAATCCCAATGCACTTTCATTTTTTTTTTTTCCATTGACACCAATAACTCTATACTTAAAAAACTTGGATGTCAATCTCACATTATCCATTTTGACAACATGTAGTAATTGAATTCTATCCCAGGTTGAGATAGCGAATCATGAAATTATCCATCCTCCAATCCAGGTTGTGGAACTTGAGACAGCCAGGCGAGCCCAGGACAAGACCGACCTGGAGGCGTTGCTGGACTCTGCCCGGCTGGACAAGGACAGAGCAGAACAGAAAGTGGCTGACCTGACCGAGTCGCTGGCCCTCTCCCAGTGTGAGGTCACACGGCTCAAAGACCTTCTTTCCAGCAAGGAACAGGAGCTGATAGGTACAGAGTAGATGAATAGTGCCAGGTTTATCATTTTACGAATAGTGCCAGGTTTATCAGCTAACATAATATCACAATCATAACATTTTTGCCTAAGTCTGATAGAAATGTGGAAGGAAGGCATGCGAAAAGATCAGACAGAGTATTCAGTAATGTAATGTTTATATGGGCATTTTTGAGACACTAAATTTTTTCTTCATTCATGCAATTTCCATCTTTCTAGAAAGATTTTTCTTTCTTTTTTTTTTGTAGCATGTTTTCATCACTCATGGATAATTGCTCAGCAAGAAGTGAGAATTCTGGATCAGATGTGACATCTGAAAAAATGGTAACAATCTTTTTCACCTACCACTATAGCTGAAGTAATCTAAGCAATAACATTTCTGTTCCTCAGTGGCTCGTAACAATGCCAAGACACAAGTCAGCGACCTGCAGTTCCACCTGGAAAGCCTGGAGAAAGACAAACTGAACGTAGAAGCAGAGGTGGAAGCTTTGAGAGAACACATAGAGCAGGTGGAGACTGACCGGCGCAGGTAAGGGTCAGGTGTAGATAAAGTGTATGACACAAAATACAGAACAGAGGAAGAAAAATAATATCTATCATAAGGAATGGAGCAAGTGGTCCTCAAATACTTAAGTCCTATGAAATACTTTTATTTTGGTTGTAGTTGTTGTTGATAAGCTGTCTTTTTTGGGGGGGTATTTGAAACATGAGACGTGACACGATGAATTCAGGCGCTCGTCAAATTTTGAGCATATGGAGTTATTGGTACCACTGTGAAGATTTTTCATTCCCCTTTCAGTGTATGACAAAAGTATTGGTCTACCTTAAGTAGAAGTTGAGATATTGGCAGTTAAAGATGATGGGGGTGACCGGTTGCTGCAGCTGAATTTAGTGAGAAAATGGTGGATCACTTTTATAAATCCTTCTTTATTATCTTTGTTAGTCCATGCCACTATATTATAATTTTTTGGCCTTTGCTCGTTCTATTTCAGTCAGTTGTTTGGAATGCATTTTTAGATTGATATAGAGGGGTTTGGTGAAGAAAAAAAATATTTAAAAAATTCATTCACTTTTAAAAAACACATGATTTCTCCGGTCGGCTCAGTTTGACGAGCGCCTGATTTCATCATGTCGCATCTCATATGTTGTACTGCAAAAGATCTGTCTTGACAAAGTGCATATTTGATCTTGTATGATCCCGCCTGCAGTAGTTTGTAGAAGTATAGAATGCTATCCTGTGGTGTATGTGGGAAATGGAATACATCACAGATCATATATTTTTAAAGTCACTTATGATGTTTAGGAAATAATCTAGAAAAACAACATAGCCTTACAGCAATTTACACATATCATAATACCAGCAGACTTTCAGCATTAATATGTGACACTGCATACAAAGATTTCTTTTAGTGTTTCCTAAACCTATCATAGCCACCCCATATTGGTGAATACACTCATTCTCTCTGTCTGATTGATGAAGCTTTCCTTAGGAAAAGATGAATGGGCAGAAACTCATTTTCTTTATTTTTTTTAGCATTTTTCCATAATAATCTCATATTTATGAGTGTCTTTGCTTCCCTCTGTATCTGTGATAGCATTGCGGAGGAGAAGAAAGGTGTGTCAGCCAAACTGTTGGAGGTTCAGGCAGAACTGAAACATGTCAAACAACAGAAGCAGATAGCAGAGGCTGAGTTACAAGAGGTAACATTCACAGGCTTTGTTGCAACTTTTCTGACACATTGATGACAGTGCCAAATTCTGTCCAATCAGGACACAATATAGAAGAGTGATGCACTCACAATCATATGCATTCTCTCCCCAGATCTCATAACTAAATTGAATGACAAGAAATTCAGGACCACATGCATTGTTCTTTTGACAATAATGCTGACACAGAAATTTATATATGTCTTTTCTAGTTAATATGTGCGTTTTCATCCTTTTCCATAATGTCTCAGACTTTATTTTGTTATTGTTCTTTAACATTAGGAAATATGTGAAATTAGGAACCTTTCAATGGTCAGTTTCCAGTGAATTAAGTTGAGCTTATTATATCAGGTTCAGTTGTTTAATTGCCTTGAAGTAATAAGATAATTTTCTGTTCCTATACATAAGATACCCAGCTCCTTATTCATTTCATATACATCTTTGGAATTCTCTTTTGCTCTTAGCTGGGGTTTTGAGATGGAGTCTGATGCATAAAAGGAGTCCCAGAAACAGCTGCAGAATGTTGACTTTTAATTTTTTTTAATCAAATTGTGTACTTGTTTGAGTTTTTTTTTTTGGTCAGTTGTTCAGCTGGATGTTCCAGTTTTGCTGACAGTTTCATTTTTCTTTCCCAGCTATGTTCCAAACATGACACAGAATCTGAGGAATGGAAGCAGTTCCAGAAAGACCTGCAGACCGCTGTGGTCATTGCTAACAACTTCAGCCAGGAGACCCAGGAGAAGATGGACAAGCTGATACTGGACAATGCCCAGCTGAACGAGCAGTGTCTCACTCTGGAGCAGGAGGTGGAGAGACTACAGCAGGAGAACAAGGTGATGAAACAGTCATCGGAGGAAGTGCCTGCCAGGAAGTCCTCCATACTGACCAATGCTGAGCTGAAAGGAAAGGTAGGTGAAAAATGTTCATTCAGATAGCATTTTCGGTGACTTTTTGTTGAATTTTGTCTATTGTCCCCTATAAGAGAGCAGTCTACATGTATTTTCCCGCATTCAGGTCATTGTATTCATTATATACAAACAATCGCAACACTGACCAACATTGAGCTGAAAGGAAAAGTAAATGAAAAATATTCATTATCATGATCATCACCAATAACTTTTTAACCCCCAGTGAAGCATAGAACTCCACAAATGATCACCACGCTCTTCTGTGCTATGCATTTTTTTCAATTTCACATTAAGTCCATTGTGTCTTGTATCTCACCCTCAGTTTTATGGCTACCTTAAGAGAGTCATAGCTACTGCGCTTGGTTGAATTTTGTTCATTTTGACATTCAGGTCACTGGACGAAAATCACATTGTGATGAATCACATCAGGTGATGAATGTCACAATGATTTGCCTCAACTATATGTCTCAAAGTATTCTTTTTATAGCCAGCTTCTGACTGTCATCCTTGCAGGTTCTACTCCTGATGACACTGGTATTGTTCTAAGATAGACTAAAGATCTTAGCAGTCCATCAAACAAGATTAAATGTTTCTCACTTTCATGATGAAAATTTATTTAAGGGGAAAAAGAAAAAAAAAAAGCTGGTAATCTCATTTCATTGTTGCCTTCCTTTGTCCTGTTTGTTCCAGGTTTTGACCACTATGGACCGAGAGTTAGCTGCCTTGAGAGACGGCCGCCCTCACATGGATCAGCGCAGCCAGAGTATATCCGTCAAGTCTCTCATCCGCTCCATCGAGGAGCAGGTCAAGTCTGGTTGTTCTTCCATCCATTCCAGCCAGTCGGAGTCTAGGCGCAGCTCCACATCATCAGATATTTCACTAGCCTCGCTGAAAGATCTGGTGAAATCTCCGGCCTCGCCACTCCCCACCCCGGATAGTCCCCGCTCCCCAACCAAAGACTTTGCCCTGCGGGGATCAAGTTTCCGCTCCAAACAGTCAGATAGGTCCCCACAGCAAAGGCTCACTCCTGGCGGGGCCACGGGTGGAGGAATTCCGAGTCCCGAAGGTCCTGGCAAGAGCTTGCTTGGAACTCGCAGTGATGGTAGTGAGCTTGGTGGGGTTGGCAAGGTGACCCCACAGATTTCGTCCATTCTGAAGGACAGGAGCACCCCACGGCGGCCAAGCGGTGCAGTGTAGGTGTACACCACATGACACATCATCCTCCTGTTTTAGAATCTTGTAAAAGTGGATGCTTATGTGAAAGTCTTTGGGTTTTTTTTTTATGATGTGGTTATCTCAAAGGCTTTGCTAATTACAACATGCTGTGTTGCTGAGAATTGATATCATATTCAGGATGTACCATATAAATATTACAATGATATTGACACCAGTAGCAATAGTAATGATAATGATGATATTGAATTTTATTTTGTGCCACAGCATTGCTCTAAAGCATTTGACAGATATAAATAAACAGCAAATAAACAGCTGAAACCCAGAAGTTGAATTAATAAACTCTCTCAAATAAGACTTTAAGTTTTCACACATGACATTTTAACAGATTTCATTATCATTTCATTAGGCTTTGCATTTAGATCTGCATGGCTCCCCAAAGACATCTGTCACTATCTTTGCAAAGAGGTAGACATTTCACAAAATCATTTCATACGTCATTTATTCAGAAGGAGCAGTGCCATTTGACAATATCCCATGTTCTGTCACCATAGGGAAGCAGACGCTGTGACCAAGAAGGAGACCCCAGGCAAGGATCCTCTGGCTTCGCTGGCCAAGCTGATGAAAGGCTCCAAGCGCAATGCCCTCCTCAAGTGGTGCCAGCTGAAAACCATTCCCTACTCAGTGAGTTTTTTTTTTTTTTTGTATGTCAATCCCACTGTGCACCATGTAACAAAAAATTGAGAGATCAGTGGTAAAATCTCACATAGCTCAGTTGGATTAAAATTTTTATATATTGCTTACTGGAACAGTTACTACATACTTTGTGGTTATAGCATTGTAGTTGGAGCCCCCACTTATCGTCGTTGTCGTCCTCAGCATCCATTTGTCTCGAGAGACGATGGTGTAGGGCTAGGATTGGGGATAGCATCTTCTAGAGTGGCTGTGGAGCCCCTACCATAGAGTGGCAGTCTCGCGAACAGTTGTTGCAAATGAAGAGGGTTGACACTGCCACAGAGGCTGCCCTTGCCTTTCTCCTTGCCCTCTTGCCGGTGAGCTGGTTGTTTCTGGTGGTTTCTGT
Source organism: Peronia verruculata (assembly GCA_038406235.1). Taxonomy (NCBI): domain Eukaryota; kingdom Metazoa; phylum Mollusca; class Gastropoda; order Systellommatophora; family Onchidiidae; genus Peronia; species Peronia verruculata. The sequence goes on from JBCAUA010612751.1 coordinate 11,733, forward strand.
CCGCTTCACTCCCTCACTGACAGTGGTTCTCCAGAACTTGCAGTTGTCAGCAGAGCATTCCCAGGTGTTGGGAAGCCCCTACTATGATACAGCCATATCCAACAACAAAGTGAAGCATTATGTAACATGTAAATGGAGTTCGTAGCAAAAAATGAAACCTATGTACTATATCTTCAGTTTTTTTCTTTTTGCATGGAAAATTTCTGATTAATACTCTGTGTGCAAGCAGAAAACACCACATCAGTGAAAGATCAAGTTGTGTATTTGATTAATAGAGATGTGTAAGACATACTATACAACAATTCATTAACCAGCAGCTTCATGGTTTTCTGAATGGAACCTGTACACAAGTATGTTTGACTCTATGGCACAACGAGTGACTATGTCACATTCTCACCTTTGTTCACAAGATTTTCAAAAGTTGAAACCTGGCAGGAAGATTGAATGGTAATGATTTTGAAATGAATGAGGCAGTAACCTGCGAGAAATATTTAGTAATCCTGATAATTAGTTTCCTTATGGCAATTGTCTGATTTCTGATAGAATATGAAAATAATTTTTAGCTGTCAGAGAAACAGCTGACATAAAAAAAATAGTTCAATGTGTTTCTGTATGTCCTTGAGTTGGTGAAATTAGTCAGTTAAATTTTTCATGTAAAGAGTTAGTGATATGAGGAGATCGAACAAAGTGACTGTAACTTGGAAGGGATTATTTGGAAACACATGACACGGGCCCATGAAATCCCATTTTTGGGAAGATCCGATGAGGCATTTTTTCAGTCAGCTAGGTTACTTCCCTTTGCCAAGCAGTGCAAAGAAGGAAAAAATCACTTTTTCTGTTGTAATTTGAAACACCTGATGCAAAAAAAAAAAAAAATATGAAAAAATTATCACGATAAGATAAAAAATATTTTCATTATATGGGGAATTTTTCACATTTTTTTCTGACTTATGTTTCACGTAACCAGCAAAAAAGTGATTTTTTTTTCCTCCTTTACGATGCTCATGTTATACCTCTTGTACTGGGCAAAGGGAAGTAATTTGGCTCATGGTCAAAATGGTTCATTCATTTCACCTGGTTCCGTAAGCGCGTTTTATTTGTTTTGCAACTTTAAAGACAGTCAGCAGATTCATGATTTAGTTCAAACCTTATTATATTACTTGTTGTTGTTCTTTCCCATTCAGAATGTGGACATCACCAACTTCAGCAGCAGTTGGAATGATGGATTAGCTTTTTGTGCACTCATACACTGTTATGTGCCTGAAAAAATACCTTATGCAGAGCTGACCTCAGAGGACAAGGTAGGGGATCTATAAACCTTTTCTTGGAAACAAAAATGAACATTTTCTTTAGGAAATCAATATTGCTAATTTTAAGCCTAGACGAATGGCATACTGATATGGAATCCCTTTTTGTTTCTTTTGTATGATCTTGGGGTTAAGACGAGCATGTTTTAAGTAATGTTACACCACGGATATCATGGAGTATGGCAGGTCAACCCTTTGACGGCAAGGGTTAAAATCCCCAGAATGTAAGGAAATCACTGTTAATCGTTTAGATCTGGCTGATGTTGTTAATTTGATCCTGGGAAAATTGCAAAAGTTCAAAAGTTCCAGGAGCTTTCTGGAGTTTAACCAGTTAAAAACTCTTGATTTTTAGCCAGTTAAAAACTCTTGATTTTTAACATCGGAGAGATGTTAAGAAGAATGTGTAAGGATCAGGATAGTCACAGGGTTAAGGATGTACAGGGTCACTCAGTATTACATCTGTTCTGTCCTATCTTTCATCTCCATTGCGCTATGGTTTCAGCCACCTGAGTTACATCCTATCACCAAGGACAAGAGATATTATAGTAGAAGTGTTGTGAAGAAAGACAAAAATTATTTTTGCTCCTCGTTTCTTTACTCAAAAATTTTATGACAAAAATTATTAATTTTCTCAGAATGGCTCTGTGGTGTTTCCCTCAATGAAATCTATAGAAAGTGTCATTTTGCCTTATATTCAGCATTGTTGAAAAAAGGCAAGCTCAGAATGTATGTCATGATTCCATTCACAGAGGAAGAACTTCACCCTTGCCTTCAATGCTGGGGAAAGTGTGGGGATCAAAGCCACATTGGTAAGTCAAGCGATGTAAAGGCTACTCAAGTTTAGAATAGCCACAGACATCCAGAATATCATAGAATTTTCAACTTTTCCAAGAAGATCTATTGAAAGTAATTAAATGAGGGTATTCTTATTTAAAGACTTCTGTAGAAAGTGCTGAGTATGGCGGGAGAGACATTGGTGATTGATTCTCTTCCACCACATTTTATTTCATGTTTAACCCTTTGTGCTATGTAATGATCTTTGCTCACTACTATGTGAGCTCAAGATTAACTGGTCAAGAAAATGTTATAACTCTTTTTGTGGACAGTCATGCAAGTTTGTTTCAAATGGGGTTTCTGAAACCTACTCTACTGATGCCTGAGATGTTTAGATAAGATTTTTTTTAGTTTTGTCTCATATTTTTATTTGTGGCCCAGAATGAAGGACCATTCTTTTAAGCTTGGAAGTAGCCCTTGTATATTTACTTGAAACCTTCCACTTTATATGATTGTAAAAGTCACAACTTGGTATTTTTAGCTATATCATTTGGCAGTATGGTATCTTTCTTCTCATTGATTCTGGGTTTCTCTTTCACACAACTTCATGAGAAAGTAATAAGAGATTTAAAGATTACACCGTAAGTTTTTCAACAATTGTCGGAATTCCGACAATCTGCCATTTGGTATATTTTCCGACAGGAGAAGGGTTAAGTTTAACACCTCCCCCACTTGCGCAAACGCATCGAAAACACTGTTATTTCAGTCAGTGAAAAAAGTTCAGACAATCTGGTAATGGGCCACTTACAGGTCTAACAGAGGGAACAGTGTGTTCTGCTAGAGTTACTCATTATACTCGTATGTAATGTTCATAGTCTTACATAAATGTTTTGTTCCATTTACACACATTCATTATTTTGTTGTGTTGACACTTACTAATTGTTTTGGTTACCTTTACAGAACATCAATGACATGGTATCCATGGAGCGGCCAGACTGGCAGGCTGTGATGAACTATGTCACTGCCATCTATCGCCACTTTGAGGTGGACAAATTATAACCCACCTGGCTGTGTGCGGACACAGTTCTCAAGTCCAGTGTGTGTGAGAGAAAGACCATGACTGTGCTGAGAGACAACTGGATACACAGTCACTATTGTGCAAGCTGCTCTTATGTTGATTAAGTGGGGAAGATTGGTCTTTTCTTTTTTGTACTGATTCAGCACGCCTTTAAACAGGACACCTCATATCTGAATGAGACTAAAAGTTGAAGAAGTAGGTCTGTGTCCTCTTCCACAATATAGCTATGAGTATAAGAAGCACAAACAGATACTCTGTCATAAGAAGGTTCATGACAAGTGACAGTTCTTTTGCAAGTGATGGAACTGAGTTGCTTAGATTTGAAACTGGTTTCTTGTGTACTGGAGGATTTATGCCAAATTTGGTTCACCATCGTGAGTGGTTCACAGGACTGAATGAGTTAAAATGAGAGATATGGGTTAGGCTGGATATCCTTGACAACCTTCCTTGAACCAGTAGCTTAGATGTGGATTAGGCTATATGTGCTTGACAACCTCCCTGGAACCAGTAGCACAGTATATTTTGTGAGCAGAGTCAAGTACAGGTATTTACATTGTGAGTGACCAGGTAGCTGTGCATTCTTGATAGCAAAATTATGTTGTGAGAACTCCTTAAGCTTTGAGAGGACTGAGGAGATTGTTTGCCTGAATTTTCTGACATTATAATAGGTGTGGTTGACAACTACAAACAGCAAAGTCCAGCTAAGCACTTCATACATTTGTGTTTGGTGGGGTGGGATCTCAGGCCAAACTCTGATGCACACAGGCGGCGGCATACTGGACATGCAAGAAACACTCTGCAAAATTGGTTCTGGTCTTCATTGGTGGACACTTCTTCACTCTATTATTCTGCCTTTCTTCTTCATAAGGCTTTATTCCTCTGCAAATATATTTCCTCCATGTAGGCCTGATAGTGGCCATGATTTCCCCCTAGTTCTTCATTGATGCTACATTTCTGGGAGGATTTTTTTCAGGGTGTTCTAACAGTAATATGATATGTCTTGTGCCCAGGGCAAATGATTCGGAAGTCAAGCCTGGTGATTTCAAGTCACAGCTGTTTTTGATTGGTTTTTTTTTTTAAAAATATTTTTCTGACTATGATACCAAAATATATATATTTTTTTTCTCAGATTAAAGAAGGTTAAACTATCGTTTTGTTGTCGTCTGTCCCC
>JBCAUA010612861.1:0-31179 GCA_038406235.1 Peronia verruculata
GCATGTAACATATCATTTAAGGTGGTGAAAGTGTTGGGCTATCCTGGCATTGTCTAGCACAGGCATGAAAGTGAAATGATTAAAAGATAAAATACCGTAGTAAATTATAAGTCTTCTAAATTATACGTTTCAATGGGTGTGAAAGTGACTTCCTCTTTTGAGAAAAAAAAAGTCATAAATTTAATTGTAGTAAATGGGTGGGATTATCCTGGAAGATAATATATAAAAAAGCCCACAACAAACAACAACAAAAAACATTCGTGCATAAGACAGAACACACGTCTCACGTCAAACGCCTGATCAAACATGGTAAAATTTATTGTGACACTACTTACACCTCTTTCAATAAAATCCTCTTTGAGTCCTAGTTTGGCAATAACGACAACCCTTGCTATAACGAGAGTTATTAAAAAGAACAAGAGTTGTCGTTATTACCGAGTTTTACTGTATATATATAATAATGAAAATAATGAAAAAATTGAAAACAATAAGGAAAAAGAGAAATAGGAACAAACAAAAAAAAAAAAAAGATTTGTAGAATGCACTTTCAGTTGTTAACTCTTTCCTTTCAAAATCAGGGAAATGGCAAAGAAAGTTCAGTTCAAGGGAGAGCCATTTCTCTAGAAACGGTGCCTTAAATCGCTCACTCAGTACCAGCAAATCCTCAGTCACTGATGATTGTGAGTCCCAAATGCAGCGCACAGACTCAGTGGACCCCCAGGTGAGTAAGCTTTACCAGTAATGGAGCCTTTAAATTGTTCCAGCTGTCAGGTCTTTTGCAACTTTAGCTTCTGAAAGTTTTGTGTTCCAGCTGTCAATTTTAGTGTCACTACTCATTTGAACTTGATAAGATTGAGTTGTCAGGTCTAATGCAACCCTTCCTCATTGAACGTGTATTGTTCCATCTTACGAGGATAGTACAACTTTAGCTCTTTGAACTTGTTGCATTTCAGTTGTGCAAGTCAATCTTTCCTTATGTAAAATGTTGAACCAATAAATCGGAGTCAGACTTTGAGCTGGAAAATCCAGCTTGGCAAATACACATATTTCGTCAATCCCATTATTTCCAAGTTATTACTTCTGGGTTTTCAGAGAAGAGTGCTGGTTTGAAAGCATGTTTGAACAAGTGAAATCTATCCATTTTAAGTTTTTTTTTTTTATTGTATTAATTTTTGTAGGGGGAGGTAAAGTTTGTTGACATTCACCATGGAGACAGGACCCTTAGTGAAATGTTCTCCTAAACCTGTGTGCCCTGAAAAAATGCTAGGTTGTTTGAAATGAAGATTTGTTATCTGTTATATCAGGTAGTTAATGCAGTGTGGATAGGTTTTAGCTTTTCCTCCAGACAGCACTTATCATAAATAAAGACATCTTGTCTTATCTCTTATTTCAACTGCAGATCTAAGTATCTGAATATTTTTAATAACATTCTTGTCTAAATGTGCAGAACTTTTTTTGTGGCTTTAGCTAGAAATCTAAGATTTCACAATTTTTATTGTTGAATATATGTGTCTTGGGGCAAATTTGATTACAATCAAATCCCATTACCAGCTGGGATCTTCAAACCGTAAGTAGTTAAAATATATTATGTAAAATTTATAGTTTTTGGTCGTTGTTTGTTATTATTTTTCTTCTCTCACTCGTCACCAATACATTCTTAAACATTTTCCTCTTTATTGTTTATGATTCCAGCCATTCTGTTTGATACCTATTTTGCCTACTTTATTTGCTCTGGGCTGCTGAAGCAATTGATTTATGTAATAAAGGTGTGGGCAAAAATAGGGTCATGAAATTGGGCATGTCTGGAGGTGACCAGCTAGGGGAATAGAGTTTAATAGTGAAAGAGTTAAACCATTTATTCCAACTGTTGAATCTAGTGCAACTTTTAGCTGTTTGAACCTAATTATCTCAATTTTAAAGTCCATTGCAACTTCAGACGGTTGGAATTGTTATACATCAGTTGTCAGGTGCAGTGCAACAATCAAGTAGAGATTAGCAGCACTCTTTACGGATTTGATTTTTTCGCATTTTCAGTGTGCAGTTAAAGAAAATGAACTTTCCTAATTTTATACAATTTTTGTGGGTTAGTTTTAAAAATAAATTTGTAGTCCCAGAATTAAGAGATGATTACGTGTGCTGTTCAAGACAGTGCAATTGAAGAACTGAGCACCAGGATAGTTTTGAATGTTTAAAATCTGGGCCTGCATAGACAAGAAAAGAAGAGATGAGTATTTTTCTGATGAAGTAGTGGGTCAGAAAGTTTCAAATCATGAAACAGTCAGTTTTTCACTCAAACAACAACAACAACAACAAGCTATTCAATCTCTTATTTGAATGAATCAAAAAGGTAGTAAGATATGTTGAGGTAAGCATTGGTCTGACATTTGAATTTAGGACTTCTTTTTGTTTGTTTGTTTGCTTTTTTATATGTGATGGTTTCAGTCACAATTGATGCCATATATATTCTAATCACATTTAACACTTCAGCTCACAATATGCATTGCTTTTGGAATCAAAACTCACCTCGTATGTGTAATGTCAGCATCATTTTTAGTGATAATGGCTGGAAATTCTTCTTTGAAATAATATAACAGTTAGATGTAGCAAAAAGATATACCTTTGTTACGGCCTGTTTTGTCTATATCTCTTTGCATCAAAATATTCAGTTGACTTAGATCCAGGCTTTGCAGTTAATACTGAATTTGAACTATGGTGTAAAAAAATATTAATAACAAGTCCAGATGAAGTCAACCGTAACCATGTATAGATGAAATAATAGCAAGTCAACTTTCTCTATGAGACAGTTTTAAGATGTTTTATATGTCATCAAGATGAAGCTGCTGTATGGCAAAATAATTTAGATATTTTGATATAAAATAAGCATTCTGCTATTTCATTGTATTATTCAAAGAAATTTAAGTTGTTAAGGATGAATAAAAATTAATGATTTATATATATATCATTATATTTTTGTTGCTTCTTGTCCCAGTCTTCTGACAATGAAACTGCTGTGTTATCAAGGAGGAGTTCAATGCTTTCTTCATCTACGTTGTCAGCTGATGATACAGGTCAGTTGTTGCTCTCATTTCTCAACATCCTCATATTAATTGCTTCACTGCTATGCCAATTTTACACATCAGTGATATGGTCATTCTCTGTCGCTCCGTTCACTGCTAACCCCCACATGCATAAGACACAGTATCTGTCCTCCCATTTTTCACAGGCAACAGTGTTACTAATTGTTACATGAACAGGTGGATTATGCACCTGATTTGGGCTGTCCTCACTAGGTCATCTGCCAGGCATCAGCTTGTTGTGTCTAACAAAAGAGTTGGCATATAGATGGAGAACGCTAGTCAGTAGTCAGAACCTCAGATCAAAGGGGAAGAAGGGATGGTTGGAGGTGAGCTGACCGTGGCTGTACTACAAATGTTTTCCCACATTTTCCCACACATGAGAAACCACTTTGGATGTGTCTTATACTGTTGGTAGCAATGAAGTGGTTAACTCTGCTGTGTCATAATGTTTGAAATTGATCTTACCTTTGTCTGTGATCACCTGTGTCTTATGAGGTTGGTTTTTTTCAGTCAGCCCAGATTATTTCCTGCCATGTTCATGAGATACAAATAAGCATTTGTAAAGGAAGGGAAAGTCATTATCTTCTCCATTTATTAAAAAAAGGCATAGCAGAAATTTTGGAAAGAGTTCATCATATATACACAGGTTAATTGACAAGTGAGATGGGATGGCCAGAGTATGCATTTATTATGCTGGGAAAGGTGTCATTTCAGCTGAGTTTAAAGGCAGAGAATGTGGCCATAAATTTACATTATTGTGCCAGGGATTTCGTGGAAGTTGATGACAAGTACCATTTCACATGAGAGGCTAATTAGCTGTTGTGTATTAAACATCTTGCATGAATACTCCTATTAGTATAATCAGGCATTATTTTGGCAAAGCTAAACCATTGTATTGAGAGAATTTACCTTCAAGACAATCTGCAGAACTAATTTGTAAGGAAGGTGTTGCTGTAAAATGATCTTTACAAATTTCAGTATCATCTTTCGTCTAACTGTTTTGTGTATACCATAATAGCATTAGATTTTACTTTCACTATATAGATGTGGACCTGACTGGGGATGACCATGAGCAGAAACGCCAAGAGGAGATAATCCACACACTGAATGTATCAAACAATCAGATTTCTTCCCTGGATTGTCTGGTTTCCAATGGAGCGGAACTCCTGAAGTGCTTTGCCACACTGGAGTTCTTAGACCTCAGCTGCAACGAGCTGCATGGAGTGCCAGATGAATTGTTTAAGGTTACTTGATTGAATCTATGCTACTGGAGAGTAGAAGCTTTGCATTTTCCTAGTGGTTAGAAACTAGAGGGAATGACATCCACAGTGTTCATGGCTGGGCATTTTAATCAACTTGTGAACTATTGGTCAATATGTTTCTGTTAATTCACCTCTTTCCAGAAGCAGATATGATCAGCTTCTTATCATGGAATTATCTGAGTGAAGAAATGACCAAAACTGATATGAATAGAACATTCAGCCATAGTATGCGGTATTTCAAAGTAGCAAGTCTGCAGACAAGTCCTTGAATTATACATTTCAGAGTGAGAAGGTTTGCTTCAGATCTGATTGCTCAAAGTTATACAATAATGAAGTCATCACCATACATATTGTCAATTTTTTTACTCTCATGAGAAACTAAATTTTAAAAATCCCGTTTTTATATTCTTTTTGAAAAAATGAAAAAATATTTGCACTTTTATTCATTGGATAGTGGCATTTAAAATTAAGGAGTGAAAAAAAAATATATATAATTAAAAAGAAGCAAAAACCCTGACATTTTTATTTTTCTGTTGCAGTCTTTGGTTGGTCTGAGGAGCTTGAACCTGAGCCACAACAAACTGGCAAATTTCCCATCCTCAGTGGAATTTTGCAGAAACTTAATCACACTAAATCTGGCAGCCAATCAGGTAAAAAGGTCATTTCTTAAAATACAAAACTCCATTAGGGGTGTATCTATTTTCCTGAACCAATAAAAGATACTTCAGGAACAGATTCACTCATTATTGATTTAGAAATGTGTGACTCAGGAATCTCAGATTTACTGTACAATGAAAATAGATGAGTTTTTATTTCCATTTAATTGTGAAATCACATGGACATCATTGATGCCTACATAAATCAGCTAATACATTTGCATTTTGTAACAAGGATTACTGATATGTAATAAAGAAAAAATGTTAAAGAAAATATCATGATCATCATTTAAAGCAGTTTGACTTTGTCCTCATGTAATTGTGTGTCCTTTTTACTATATCCTCAACTGACCAGATTCACAGTGTCCAGTATGAGTCATGCACGCCATTATCTATAATGGAACTGAATTTGTCCAATAATGGCATCAGCGAGTTTCCTCATAGCTTAGATAAGAGGTTTCTCCACCTCTCAAAAATTGACATCAGCAGGTAAAAGCACTAGTCGTGTAAAACCGTTGTTCGTGTACTTTTGACCTCTATTGATTGTAATTATTGAACGTGACATGAAAAAGACAGTCAGTCAATGGAAGGTTTTACACAAACTGCAGAGGAATTGGGAAAGGGCAAGTGTATTCTTACAAATCTTGTGATGTAAACACATGAAAACCAAGAACAATAACCATGTTTTTAGATGCTTTAAGGTGTTAAAATGTAAATAAAACACAATATGTATTGTCTGGAGATTGTCCAATTTGCTTTTGTGTTTTCACAAGGAGCATTTCTGTCATTGTCATATTCACCAATCACTAGAGCCAGCTGTCACTGGGGATAAAAATGGACAATAGACACAAAATTTTGTCCTGTTTTTTTTTTTATTTTGTAATGTTTTAGAATCAGAGAATCCCCTGTATTCCAAATAGGCAAAATTAAAATGATACTTGTAAATTTGTTTATTTTTAAAATAAAGCAAAACTTACAATGAGAGATAGTTTTTGTACATTTATTCGTCAAATGAAGATTGTAACTCAGCACTGTGTTCATAATGTAGAATCTCTCACTATTGGTTCATTTAAAAACTGCTCCAAAGACAATGTTCATGAAAAGTTAGTCAGTTTGTCAGTTTCTTAGGTATTAGTGTATTAGTGAAAAAAAAAAAAACCTCTAATGTGATGATGCTCCATTTTTATGAAGAGGAAAGTTTTATAGCAAAGAATTCAGTTTCAAATTTTAAATTTTTTTATTTTTTTTTTAAGGAAAGTAATTGGGCATTTTTAATTTTTTTTTTTTTGCCTCTGACATTGAGGAGAAATATTTTCATCCTTGGCTTTGCTCTTTTTTTGCTGTTTGAAGTTTGGTTGTTCCTGATTTGGTGACTCATTTTGATTGCAGGAGAGAGATATATGATCATTCCTTTGTATCCAACCAAATGTTTTAGCTGTATAGTTTGCACACAGATGTAAATGCAAGTCATGTATCCATTTTCATTAGTCTTGATGTGTGTGTATACATAGGAACAACATCAGGACCTTGCCCAATGAGCCCTGTGCCTTGAAAGAGCTGAAGGTTCTGGATTTCTCTCACAACAAAGTTCAGATTCTGCCAGATGAGTTCTTGAAGAACTGCACAAAGCTGGAGACTTTGATTGCTGTCAACAATGGTTTGGGTAAATGTGAACATTTGAATTAAATCTCAGATATTTACTATTCTCTACTCTGGGCAAAATTGCTTTTTTCTTATCCTGATACTCAGAATCACCTCCAGCAGAGATTATATCTGATTTTGGACTTTAGAACAATATTAGACTTTCTGACTATTGCCAATTTCTTTGATTTGTTATAATCTCCTTTATTTTGGGGCATAAATATTTTAGTTTTATACACAGTTGCAAAATTGTGATGGATGAAGTAAGAGTAAATAGTCACTTGCTTTTCTATAGAAATTTAGCATACAGAGCGATACCCCTAACCATTTCATGACTGTGAATACATTACTGTAACTATGAAATCCCATAGTGCCCCTGAAATATGTCCTCAATTTTGGCCCAGCAAGTGTAGGTAATATATATTCTTTCCTATTATAAGCTGTCTAATTGGTGTATTTTATTGCCTAGATTTAAATCTGTCCAGTTTCCAAATAAACGCACTAGTCAAATAGCTTATCAATTAATATCAGGATTTGACTCTTATCCTACATCTGTATATAGTGGAGGTCTGAATTAAGTCAAATGGCCATGCAAGAGTGGAAATTCAGTGCAGAAGGTTGAATGGATCTGAAGATCAGTAAATGAGATAATGAATATTTGATAGCTGGATGTACAAACCTTTTTTCACTACAGAATTGTTGCCTCATGAATCTGTGGCAGCCATCTTGACTCGACTGAGCACTGTAAAGCTACGCAAAAATGACATCACAGAGAAAGAGCCATTCTATGTTCCTCGATTCATTCTGGAGCTTCCAAAGTATGCACTTTGTCATTCATCATTATACTCCTTTTTTTTTTTTTAACACGCATTTGGTGTCAGTCTTCAGTAAAACACAAAATTAATTTCAGATTATATTATCCATTTCATCTGATTCAGATAGGCATAACTCTTTTTTTTGTCAGTGTTATAGGATTCTGTCAACTTAAGTGCTAAGTTATTTTCTTTAGTTTTCCAGTGTTATTACCTACAGATTTATTGTCAGGTAAAAAGTTTGATTTTTTAAATTTTAATTGATGAAAATAATATTAATTTTGACCTACCTATTAAAACTTTCTTGCAAACGCTCAGCATTTTATGGCCAATTTTTTTTGTCTTTTTTTTTTTTTTTTTAAATTTTCATTTTAAAAGGCATGAGAAGAAGTACCCAACTTAGTTTCTTTCAGATTTAAAACCAGTATGTTTGTCTCTTGTTTAATGCATCTCTTATGTTGTTTTTAATTCCAGTCTTCGCACTGTGGATCTGTCCAACAATGGCCTGATTGGTTTCCCCCCTCCCACAATCTGGAAGAGTCAAATGCTGAAAGATATTATGATGTCCAAGAACAATATTACCAAGGTGAAGAAATTTGCATAGATATGAGCAAGTTGCGAGGTGTGACTGACAGTGGAATATAATCATAGTATTTGAAGTTATAGCTCTTTGAAATGTTAATAGGTTATGTGGAGAAATTTTTGTGACACTAGAAAGCAATTATGCATAATGCACATACACACAAATTTTGAAATTCCATTGAGCAGTGTGTGGTGGAAAGTTACCTTACTTAAATAGAGGGAGCTTTCATTTTTCCTAGGCATATTTATTGGTCTTTTGTTTAATCTTTGCCGGTCTCAATCTAACAAATGCATTTAAGATGTCATATGTTTCTCGTTGGATCATGATATAATTTCTGAGATTTTGACAAGATGAAAGTAAATATCTTTCCGTCTTTTTTTTTCCGCCTTTTCTGGGTGTCTTAGAGCCAACACATTTGGAGAACTTATAACTGTGACAATACCATTGTTAAACATAGACGGTTTTTGTTTTAAGAATAATTGGGTTTCTGATTGTGAACAAAACATACATTTCCTCTTTCAGTTGAACTTGGATGGAGCGCGACAGTGGAGCAAACTGGAAAAGTTGCATCTGTCTCAGAACAAAATTGCTGAAGTAAGTGTCTTCACAGAGCTTGAAGTTAGCATGATTCAACGAGCAGTCACCATTCTGAAGTAATACAAGAAATTGCCGTAAAAAAAAAAAGTCTGCTCCATACTATATGTGTCAAATTTTTAAGTAATATAAGTAATTGATTTGTCTTATGATTAGTCCAAACAATTGTATTTTAAGTAATATAGAACTTTTTCCTACAAAAAAAATTCAAACCTGTTGCACTTAATACAGCCAAAGAGCTTATTAATTTCATTTTAAATTTGATATGCAGCGTTAGAACTATGTATTTTCTCCCTGGTGTCACATTTTGCTTTCATTGATGATATCAGCAGTTGTAATTAATAGATCTTATAACCTAACCACAGAGAATGAAATAATGAGCTGTTTATACTTTGTTTTGTAGTTACCTAAAGAGATTGGCCAGCTGTCCTCACTTCAGTCACTAGATCTCAGCCATAACAAACCTCTTTCAACATTGCCAGATCAACTTGGTTGCTGCACAAGGCTCTGGGAGGTGGGTCCAACATCACAACCATTCATAGTTTTTACATTTCAAGACCTATTATGATGCTGTGTATGTGTTAATTGCTCTGTATGACTCTCTGTTGTTCAAACAAGACAGTGTGAGTCAGTTATGTAACCTATTCATTATAATTTACAGGTCATTCTGTACTCATTTCTAGTGTGAGTTGTTATTTTGAGAAGCTGTAGAGAAAGCTGTAAGAGAAATTTGCAGTTATTCATAATATTGGTATGGATCTTTACAACGTTGTTATGTAATTTAGAGGTAGAGTGTTCAAGACTGATCCTGAATTGATGCCACTAAATCCAGTGTGTCTCCTCTCTTATTTTGTTGGAAGTATAAATATACATTATCTTTCATGTAGGACAGAAACACACATGGAAGTCTTTCTTTGATAAAGATGCTTCATGAAATGGACAAAACCTTCAGTTGATAACATGCATTGCCAATGCCAGTCAGTGCTAACATCAGTTGTTTCAATTGTGCATTTTCAGATGCCCCTGGATGGATTGTCTCTGGACCTGGATGATGGCCTCATCCGTGGGAGAGTGAAAGATCTCATCATTTATCTGCATAATAGATTGAAAAAGGTATTCAATATGTGTCTCAGATTATCTAAAATCTCTGTAGCTTCTCTATAATCTTTGGCCTGAACTTGACATGTCTCTTCTCCTTGCGGTGTTATTAACGTTCTGAGCAGCCCTGTTGGGAGGACAGAGTGTGATATCTGTTAAAGGAAGGACTAATTTGTTCTTATTTTTTATTATTTTTTTATACTGTATTCAACAATAGAGTGCTAATGTTTCCTTTACCACAATCGAGCATTTGAGTGTGGAAGTTTACTCAAGAGATTATATCATTCTAAAGATACAGAGAGTGAAATAATTGCTGACAATTTCAAAATGCTAGTCTTCTGAGAGACAATATTCAGTTGCCTGTGCTACATTTTATTATTTTTGTGAATATTCACAGAGATTGCTATTTAGGACATATTTTGCACAGGCTTGCAGAGCTTGACAGCAGGGGCTGTCTTTGATGACCAGATCTGTCTCTGAGTCACTGAATCATCCCCAGAGAGAATGCAGAGAAAACATGATTAGAACCGAACAAATTACTCATGACAGTTGTGTCTGTGTTCTGAAAGCCCAAGAACAAAAGAAATTTGTCTTATTTGAAGTTTGCCTTATGTAATCTTGATTAATTGAGAACTGACAGGATTGATTGTTAAATGTGCAGAAAAATAATGAGAATTGACTGATTCACACAAGCCTTTTATTGTTTTTTCAACTCAGGCCCAGCGTTATTACAGAATGAAGCTGATGGTGGTCGGCTATGGTGGACGTGGCAAAACCAGCCTCTTACAGGCTCTGAAAAGAAAGATCAAATGCAATGCTGCTGAAAAACCGTCTGTCACAGTGGGTGTTATTGTTGATGAATGGAGGTGAGAATCTTTGAGCTTATTTTCTTTGAGAACTCTTTCAACTTTTGGCTGCCAGGGTTTCTGAACTGTATATTCATCCTATTCTGTTATTTATTATAAGAACACCAGATTTGTCTCAGCTGTTGAAAACCAGATATTTATACTGAAACTATGTGTTTTCATGGAACAAATGTCACTGGAATCGGGTTTAGAGTTTGAAATTATTTCTCAGGATTGTAGTAATCATAGTGATTGTGCTACCATACAGTGCTCTGGAGGAAAAAGAATGATCTGGTGCTGTCTGTTGTGTATCATAGGGCAAACCAGTCTTCTGGTTCTCCAAGTTAAAGGTCGAGTTGAGGCAGTCTCTGTCCTGGCTAAGTAAAATAGTTTTTGTCACAGAAAAATGATCAAGAGAGCAATTTTTACAATCATAGGGGAAAAAAAAAGCCTTTGTTTCAATGGTTGGCAGAAGGAAATAGTCCTGGACTGAACATACACAGAAAAAGCTATAGAGGAAGTGCCACCAGATCCACCCCTTGATGGCATCATCAAAGAAAAAGGCCTAGGAATAGGCCATGGATCTCTCGGAAGAGATGTTTGGATGATGAAATGTGGATGATATAAATATCTCATGAAATGAAAGGTGAAAGTATCTCAACCGGTTGAGTGAGAATCTTCAGTCTGTGGCCCACGCCTAGAGAAAAAAATTGTGGTGTTGACAATTTTAATATCAGTCAATGTGGTAAAATGATCAGTGATGAATATACTAAGAAAATGTCACCATTGCTCTCATGGCAGGAAACGAAAAATTTAGAGTCAATAGAAGTAGACTGATATACTCTGTGTCTATTTCAGACATGTGGAAGATCCTACATGGAAGTAGCAAAATCTTATTATTTGATCTTGTCCATGGAGCTTATTGTGGTGGAAACTGGACCCCAGTTTGACTGAGATATCTCTTAATAAATGTTTTTTTTTTCAGATATGACAGACCGAGATTTGGCAAGACAGTGACCTACACACTCAACACCTGGGACTTTGCTGGACAGGAGGATTTTTACAGTACCCACCAGTGCTTTCTCTCAAACAGGACCTTGTACTTGGTGAGTCCAGTATCATTGATGTATGGGAACTTGAAACAGAACTGTGTGCTGAGTTTATCAAAGGACTGCCAGTGCACTGGAGAGCTATGACATAATTTGATAAGATAGTGTGTAACAGTGGTAGGAAATGAATTGTTTGTACTGCATACTTGAGGTGTTTACAATTTAATGACAAAAGCAATATGCCCATACAAACAGTTAGATGTGTTTAAGTTATGTCTCAGGTTATAAATGTGTTAATAATGAACCTGACTGCTTATCTGGCCTAAGTTGCGATATTCATTCTTAATCAGGGATGTCAAATTTCCGACGTCAGCCGGAATTCCAACTTTTTGGTCGTCGCCGACTTTCCTACTTTTGACTGAGCAGCTGCAGACTTTTACTGAATCCACCATCCAGTTGCAATTTTATAATAATTTGCGATACAAATTTCGCATCATGACAATGACAGTGGAAATACGAAAGAGTTATCTTCATACCTCGGACGTTAGTGGGACTGTTGTTTAGCGGCTGTTTGAAGCTTGGGATCAAAGTTCATAGGACTTAATTCCTCACACCAAACAACATGTGGTCGAGTGGTCACATGAGAGTTGTTGACAGAAAATCAGCACATCAGAGTACTGAAAACAACAAATAATGCGCCTATGATCTTAAAAAGACTAGCGTAAGAGCGCAGCTGTTCACAATCTGGATCTAGAGGAAATTTTCCAACTTTTTTGTGAAAACAGTTTTCCATCCCTGCTTCATAAATGGCTTCAGCAGTTAGACAGAGAAATTAGTGAATGAGTGGTCAACATTTAAAAAAAATATTTTTGTCCATCAGCCCTCATGATTTACGTCTTATTCATTTATTTACTTCTGGAATAATTTTTTATTCATTTATTTACCTAGTTTGTTTTCCTCTGCTCTCCCAGGTTGTGTATGATATTAGTATGGGAACCAGTGAAATTGATGCTCTCAAACCCTGGCTCTCCAACATCCATGCAAGAGCACCAGGCTGTCCAGTTATTGTAGTAGGAACTCACTATGATGTTTTGCCAGTGGGTAAGTCACAGAAGTTAAAAATTGAACACCATGATATATTTGTTCTTATTGGTGTTGTTGGTGTGCAGAATGAGTTTTTCATTGTTAGTTTTATTGGAATTATCATTTTATTATTTTTATTATTACATTTTATTATTTTTATCATTACAATTAGTTTTTTTTTTACCACTACAGTACTTCCTGATTTCAGATAAAATTGTGACCTTTGCTGGGAATATCATTGCTACTATCTCTAGAATGATTATGTCTATCCTGAAATTTGTAATCCAGGTCCTTGTATTTCAGCTATGAAATTTTCATTAACATTTATTTTATACTTTTTCAGCAACTCCCATGAAATTTGTAATAACCCACCTTCCATCCATGAGATTTTAATTGAAATAAAATAAAAGAATATTTTTTTTTTTTTGTGCATAGTTTAAAAGTTTTTTCTCATCTTTTAATCTATGGAGGTTACTAGAAATGTAACTCTTCTAAGATTGTCAGGTTTAAAAAGTGTAATATATAAATGAAGTGTTGTAATTTGGGTCTTTCATATACCTCTTAAGATTGATGTTCCCATTATGTTGTAACTTATTTTTGTTTCTGAATTTCAGGGGAAAGAGAAGAAATTGTGGCTGAATTTGAGGTGAAAGTGCAGGAGCTGATGCATAAGCCAGGTAGACTTCATTATTGACAAGGAGCTATGATAGGAAAATTTTGTATCGTATGAAATAGCATGGAAATTCTATCTGTTTTGCTCCATTAGTGAAGTGAATGAGAAATTGATGAAACATGATTGTCTTCTATATTGTGTAATTTTTAAATGATTTGTTTCCCGAATGTGATAGAATTTTGTCTCCTTGAATCAGTTTGATAGGTGCATTTGAAAGTTTAGAAAATTATCCTCAGAAACAAAACAGCTCCTGACAGTATCTGATTTGTCCAACCAAATAAAGATTGCTATATTTAAGACTAATCTTTGCTAAGGGTTTTTTCTGAACTTATTAATATAATTTCAAATCAATCAAACCTCAAGTTCAATTTCAGCTCTATGCTAATTTTTTGTTGGATGTTTATTTGTTTGTTAATTCCCCAAACATTCTCTACATTCTTGTGACAGTCCATTTGTTGTATGTACAGTTTTATTTTCTTATCTCTATACTTGTTCCTGTCCAGGTATTCCAGCTATCCAATGTTTTGCCATAGTAGATCTGACCCAGGAAACACCAGAACTGGAGCAGTTGAGGAGGAAAGTCAAAGACATTGTGGATGAGTAAGTGTCAAATTTATTAAAATATGTAATTGTTCTGGTTTGATCAGTCATCACTTAAACATACGAGTTTTTTTTTTTAGTTCTGTACAGGAGGGCGGATCCTGAAAATAAGGTTTTGGGACAAAAATATAAAAAAATGGAGTTTTGCTATTCTTACCCACTTTGAACTCTTCTCATACCAGAAAAACAACAGATGGGGCCAGAAACATGCTGTATGCCCCAAAACAGCACCAACATGGCACCACTAGATGACTGCATGGAAAGATTATGAAAATTCAATTGTGATTTTCGCAATATGTATGATTTCTTCACTTTTTCCCCTAAGGCATTTTTATTTCTCAACCAACTGCCTTCAAATTTGGAATGTACATCCTCCACAGCATGTGTTTTAATAAAATGAATCTCTTTTTTTTAATTTCATTCCTGTTTTTGAATGAACACTGGATATTTGGTGAAAAATTGCAAAACAATTACATCCATCAATACACATGTTTAAGGACAAAATCGCTATATTATTATGTGCAAAACGTCACATTATTCCAGTCAATGCCCTAGGTAACCTTAAGCTTTTGAAAGGAGCAAATTTTTAAAACACAAAATCCAACATGGGGGCATTGTCATTGCAACCGGATGCAAAACAAAAGTTTTTCCCACACTGACCTTTAATTTGGACATGCTGAATCTGAATTTAAAGTGCAAAAAATCCTTTGTTCAAGCATTCGAAAAATCTTTCTCAAGACCCCCTTGAGAATTTAATAACTTTTTAATGCATGGTTTGATTTTTTTTCTTGAATCCAGCTCTGCTACATTTTTTCTCCTTATCCTTCCTGGTCCTTCCAAAATTTAGAAAATTGTGAATGTAAAATATATATTCATTTTGTTTAGGAATATTTAAACCTATTTAAATATGAAGTATTGATTTCTTTAAATATTGTGAATGTTAGCAAACATCAAAAAGTTAGTGCTTTAGCATAATATATCGTTGTGTGATGACTATGATGACAGTTTCTGGCTGAATCCTTGCAATCCTTGATCTGTTTTATTCTCCTGTAGCTTCAAAATCAAAGGACAGCCTGTCATGGGGCAGAAAGTTCCAGCAAGTTATGTTGTAAGTATTTGACATCAATTGCATTCATCTCAACTGTGTACATTCAGAAAGATAAGTAAATTGAGATTTATGTATCTCATGCTTTTCTCAAGCAATGAAATTGAACATTGATTCAGTACAACATAAAAAAAAAAATCCAGTTCCATTGACTTTTATTGTTTTATTTTTGTAGCAATATTTGAGGAAACTTTCTGCATCAGATTATCAAAATTTCAACTACCATTTTCCATTTTTTTTTCAAAATTAACATCTTAACTTGATTGCTTAAAATTTTTACATGAAATTCTCAAACCAAGTATTTTCGTCTTGAAGTGGACGAATGCATTATTCTGTCCAATCATGTTAGTATATGTGAGCTGATTTCCATTCATACAACTCCAGAAATTGGGAGAACTGTTGCATGAAGAGGCCAAGAAAGTTGAGAAAAGTTTCCCAGTCATCAGACATGGCCAGCTGTTGCGACTGATCCAAATGGAGAACCTGGATCTGGATGAGGACGGAGAACTGAAACAGGTGAGCTTTCACAGATCTCATCGATCCTTTTGGTAGATAAAAACTGTAGGATTGAGACCCTGCAGTCCAGCAGTTGATAATTTTATAATAGGTGTGTTTCCTGTGGTAACTTTTCACTTTGATCATTGTTGATGTACTGTTCGATAAAAACTACAACTTTAAATATCTACAACTGTCTGCCAGTTGCTGGCTTTCCTAGTAGTGCAGTATCTCTTCTTGATTTTCCCTAAGTCATTTGGCATTCTCTGATCATTTTATAAAATAGAAAAAGACTGTCCAACCGGCAACTAACTAAACAATTTTGAAAAAACATTGAAAAAGGCAAATAACACTTATAAATAACTTCTTCTTGATGTTGAATTGAGGCTAAGCCAAATTTTCAGACCAACTTGGTCCTTCTTCAGGGCATTCTCTGATCATTGTTATGATATGGTACTTTCAGGCCATCAATTTTCTGCATGAAAGTGGTGTGTTACTTCACTACAATGAAACAGCACTTCAGATGCGAGACTTTTACTTCATCAACCCTGGCTGGTTGTGTCGTATGATGGCCCAGGTGGTGACAGTGCCGGAAATCAACCCTTTTATTGACAGAAATGGGGTAAGCAAACATTCAAGGAGTGGAAATACAAATAGCACTAAGTGAGCACATTGAAGTTTTGAGAAAACTTGAGTTTTTCATTCTGTTGATCATGTGTGTTGGATTAGTGAAACTAGACTTTGGACATAGTGTTTTGATAAGTTTAGTCATTTTCCTCGGATAGCAATAAAATAGGCAGTATAAAGTCAGCCTTGTCAATGTGGCAGGGGCATGACATAAAACAAATCCAGTTGATTTAGCACCTGTGTTCTTCCAATGCTTATCCTGAAAGCTCATCACTGACATAAGGGTTTTCACCTGCATAAATCTGTTTATGTTACATACTTCATAATGAGGTAGAAGATGTTTTTTTAAAAAAGTATTTTACCAAAAAAGCTGAGAGTCCTCTATAATAACAGAGCATGTTTTATTTTAATGTAATGGTAGACTGAGAGTGAAATTTGGTGTATGTGTGGATATTCTCATCTTGCTTCAGATGCTCCTTTAGCACTTACTTTTTTGTGTACAGCAATAGAATTTTTGCAAGTAACGGAATAAAGACATGTTTTCATGTTGTTTACATTTCTTTTCTTGTCAAAACAGGTCAAGCATTTTTAGAACACCCAGATTTCTGTATTTTTAAACTTACCTTTATGTGATATGCCTGAAATCCTCAGGTCATGAAGAGATCAGCTGCTCTGATGTTGTTCACTGGCAAAGAGACGACAGGTCAAGATAATTTTGTGTTTCCACCTACATTGATTCCACAATACCTTCACCTGCTAGAAAAGTGAGCGACATTTGCTATTTCTTATGTATTAGTTCAGCACTACAGAGGCGCATTATCAGCAAAAGTTTTGCTAATACATTTATTAATTTGTATGCAGGAAAATTGCATTTGGGACTTAGTCCTGCCTAAGACTGAAGATGAAATTAGTATACTAGAGTCTCATTAACATCCTCATTAGGCTAGTGATATCTTATCGTGTTGATTTAATAGAAAGTGTTTAGTTTGCTTGATATTTCTTATATTTATTACTAGAGAAGTTATATATCGGTAAATTTCATATCTTATCAGTCTTATCCTATTAGAATATTGTTTTCACCCATATCTGTCTGTCCTTATGAATGCAGGTTTGAAATTGCCTTGCCAAGAAATGAAGATGAGCTGCTAATACCCAGCAGATTGCCATACAGGAAGCCAAACATTGAACTCCCTGTACAAGACAAATCAGGTATCTGTCAATGATAATATAGATTACCAGTAAGGTGTCAGTTAGTACACTGTTTGAAAAAGTGCTGCAACTGTTTTCTCTCTTTTTCGATGTTGCCACATTGCATTGCCGAGTGCACAAATTTGTTATTTATTCAGCTCTCATCATAATTATTATAAATGCCTCTGTATTTTGCTTTTCAAAGGTATTTCTTTACCCTGATGGTTGTATATTTCATTTTTACAGATGTTTGGTGTTTGTAAGACTCTCCTAGTGTCTGCAGTATGATCCTTGAAAAAAAAGAAAATAAATATAATAAGCAAGTCCTATTTAGACAAACCTTTACTTTCTGATTTTTTTAAGACAGGATTTATTATTTTTATAAGGTTTTTTTTTTTTGGTTCTTGTTTTTTCTTTTTTTCTCCTTTTTTTTAAAAAGTAAAGATAGGAGTTTTTTTTTTAGACAGGATTTGTATTATTATTTTAAACAGGATTTTTTTCTCTCTTTTTTTAAACAAAGAACCATCGAGATAACCTCCATCAGGAGGTTAAAAGACGTATATAGAATGTAACTTATTCAGACAAAAGAAGGCCTTGATTCAAAGAGTATAATTGACCTGAATGCTGAAGATTAAACATATTATTGTTGTCATTTAGTGGTCATTACTTGTTGATAGAACATTTTGCATCAATATGAAAAAAAAAAAAGGATTGGAAAAAAAAAAGGATTGATGTTCTCTGTTTCTAGCACATAGTCCCGAGAAGGTTGTTCTCACACACTGATGTGCTGAAGTAATGCATGTGCAATTTCAAAACAGGAACAGACGCCATAGTTCTGTGAACCTTTTCCACAAAATGTCCATGTTTCAGTTTGCCAGGAGTTTTGTCTGAAGTTGTAAGGATTTTTATTTTTCTTAAGTATCTTGTCAGAGTGTAAAGAGGTCTCTCAGATTGTTTCAGATATTGCAGTGACTCCTGAAAATGTTTTATGGTTCTATAATGGACACTCATCAAACAGATTTTGCACTTTAATGGTCTTAAAAGTACAGAAGAACTGATAAGTGAAAAAGAAGCTTTGTGGATTTCAAAGGAGAATTGAATTTTATCCTGTTTTTCAGAACTGGTGGTCAGGTATTATGTTATGCCTTACACACCCATAGGATTCTGGTCTCGTCTCCTGACTCGCCTCATTGTCTTCTCAGAGAGCAAATTTGCAGAGGTAAGTATGTTGTCACAGGCATATCCAACTTCTTCATTTTGCATGAACACTTTTGACTGTCCTCAGTAGCTTTGTTGATTGCAGATATTTTTATCTTTTACACAAAAGATACTTCAATTTCCCATCAGCCTGCAGAAAGATGGTGTGGAAAAAAGGTGCGGGAATATTTCCTACTTTTGTTTAAGTAGATTTGCATCCTAATGTTAGCTGAGGTGTGCACTAGAAATGCAATTTAAAGTTCACAGAATATATTCTCTGTTAACCATCTTTGTTTGGGTCGAAAATGGAAAATCATTTTGCAAAAATATGCATTTATTCTGCATTTATTTAAATATGAAATAAGAAGGCATTTTTTTTTTTTTTTTCTCACTGGAATTATAGAACATCTAAAAGTACAATTTTCAATATTGTGTATTATTTATCTTATCCCCTATATGCCTGTATAGTCAAATCCCATCAGGATTTAGGGACAATATATAAAATGTATTATTTCTTTTTGTATTTCTCAGAGTCTTTATTTTTGTTTATGTTCTCACTGCTTCCTCAGAACATGTTGTGCCTGCAAGAGAAGCCACAGGTCCAGTTCTGGAAGGAAGGAATCTTTGTGAAATGGAGCCAAGTAAGTTCTCGTATCTTCTTAACTAATCCTTCTGAAAAAATGTTTTTTTTTCTTCTTATTTGAAGCAACAGTTTTATTGCTTTTATTTCATTTGTCACATAAAATTTCATTTGTTCTGTCTTGCAGACTGCATTCTTTCTTGTGGACAGCTGTAAAGGTCCCTATGATGAAATCCATGTGAAAGTGCCAAATACAGCCTATGGTTGCAGGTAAAGATTTGCTACTCATGTGATTAAGATCGTATTTAAGATACCTCAGATATATTTTTTTTTGGTTACTGTTTAACGAGTGTTGTCAGTTCTTGTATTTTCTTTAGATTCAGACCTAAAGTGCCACAGCATTTGACAGTCAGTCTAGAAAGGCTATTTACATTTTTTGGCACCTCATGTGTCAATTCAGCATCAACAAATAATAAAGAAACTTTTAACCAAATCAATTTTGAATGATTTGTAGATTATTGAGTTAAAGTTAATGTTTTTACCCTGTTCGCTCAGGCTATTGGGACATTTAGTAGATCATGCAGACTCTCTGGTGGATGAATGGTACCCAGGTTTGACAGCTATAGATCCCATGCTGGGCAGAGAACTACTGGAGAAGTTTGTGCCTTGCACTCTCTGTAAAGGTAAATGTTCATCTGCATCTTTTTTTAATATGCTCATGTGAATGAGAGAATATTTGTGAAATATTTGTCTCCCACACGCATTGTTTGTTTGAGTTTTTATGATATATTTTAAAATGAATATGGTGATAAGTACTGGTGTGACATTGTTCCAGAGGAGGTGAGAAAGTTGTGAAAAAATGTATTGCTGAAAGAGTGTATGTTGAATTCCTAAGTTTTTGTGAGCATCAGAGAAATAGTGAAAAATGGGCAGTTACAAAAACACCAACAAAATTCTCTGTTTGCCTGCTGTCCAGTAGTTTTCTTAGGAACAAATTGATTTGGTGAAGATTTCTATCCAGTTTGGTTTAGAGCAGCTGACAGTTTATTGTCAACAACACAGTGTGACAGTGGAGATGAAGAAAGAAACCTAAAGCTATACAACACCTAATCAGTATCTAACTGAATCATAGCCTGACTCATCTCATTCATCGAAGATTGTTATTGTGAATGCAGCATTTACATACAAATAGCAGAAAGCCAGAAAAATGTACCTATCCATTTTGCCAACTTTCTGGAAAGTTTGGCACAGTGGTTTGAATTGTTTATTGTCTTTGTTCTTCTTCAAGGTTTTGGAATGTTAAGGTGTAATATGTTTTATTATTAATGTTCACAGGTGTCCAGCCACATGCTTTTAGGTTTGAGGACCTACTGAAAGAGTCTGAGAATCACACAGAGATTTATTGTCCAATGCATGATGGGATGGTGGACTTAGTGGCACTGGTAAGACAATCTTCCTTATTTAGTGCCCTGTTGTGAAGCAGTCAGTGGTCCTCATAATTCATTCTCTCTTTGTTGTCTTTATTTGCATTTGTTAAATGTGGTAGCAAATCCATGTGGCAAGTTTGTTTTCTCTCTGCCATGTTGTGTGTGTGTGTGTTTTGTTGTTTCTGTTTTCCTGTCTAAGTTTCTATCAAAGTAAACATGGAGAAATGATGACTAGAATGGCGATGAGGATTTCTATCGGAGATTAGAGAAAAGTAGATGCATAGTGGCTGGATCTATTCTCTATGGGAAATATGTTAAACATTAGCTATATATCTTTCTTTGATTGTAACATCTAGGGCAGAGTTTCAAGCAAAATTCCTTTAACTTTGTCGTATGTCTAAAGCAGTATTGTGTATTGATAGTATTGAGTTTGAAATAATTTTACATAAGGGCTCTTATTCATCATTAACTCGTTCAGTGTCACAGTCCTGAAACATGGTGGGCTTTTATATACCCTTCCCCTAGGAAATACCCTTCAAATATACAAGTTTAAAAAAAAACAACAAAAACAGTAAAATAGTAAAAAGTCTTCAGTATGGCAAAATAAACAAAACTACATACTGTCTTCAAGGGAAATGAATAATGCTCTTTTGTGGGTGTGGTAAAAGTAGAGGGGTGTATGAATTTTGAGGAAATTTGAAAGGTTTTGGTGAATTTTTAATCATCCTACAGTTTTTTATGCTTGCCGCATTTTCTTCACAATGTTATCACATTTATGTCCAATCAGTGATGGAGTCCAAATATATATATATATATATAGCCTTATGCATTTTTCTGATCGGGGGAAATGTCACCACTACACTCACTGCTCTCACCCATCTTGATCATAACATAATCAAAGCACTAAATCAACTCACATGTGCATTGCAAACATTGGCAAAGTCGAGGGAAATCATTTTCCTCAAAGAAAAGAGATAATAACACTTCCTCTTGTAGAGATATTTTTCTTCCTTATTAATTGTACCTAACCCCTTAGATTGCTATGGCAATCCAGGTAGATTTGTTCATTGAAATCTTGTGGATCACTATCGCAGTCTGCACATTGGAAGAATTGAAAGACTTCTTTCATATGTTTTTCATGTAGGAGATTCATTATTTCCTGAAGATTCATTAATGTACCATGTGATTTCCTCTTGTTTTCCAGGCCCCTGATGTGATGCTGGCAGATATTGAACCCCAATTTCACATAGATCAAGAACAGTTTGAATTTAAAGAAAGGTAGGCCTACTAAGGAGGATGAAGCTGCTTTATTACATGGATTTCTTAATTATAACAAAATGAAAGTAACATTATTGTTTGCCCTCTTCAATGTTGTTTGTATAGTGCCATGCATAAACCAAAAGGCCATAATGGTAATTCACTCTACAGAGAAGAAGAAAAAAAAATGATAAGTGATTCAAAGATTAAAAAAAAAAAAAATGAGTGTAAAACAGCAGAACACATCTCTGTCTAAACAAGATTTGACATGTCACCCAGCAGAGTAGATATTATTATCCATTTTTAATTTTTTTTTATGAGATTAACCTTTGTTTTTCTTTCAAACAGATATAAATATATTTTACATAAAAGTGCTTTAATACTCTCATGAAAGTGAATTAGATTAATGAAGGCAGAATAAAAAATAATGAGAGAAACAGTGACAGTTTCAGGTCTTCAGATTAAAACACAAATGTCAGTAAAATGGATTTACATGTAATAGATTGTCCACTTGGTCTTAGAAATGCTCTATGGCAATTTTGTCAAACTACATGTAGGAGATTTTCAATTCTTACAACTTAGCACTGACTTTATACCAGACTCATGCAATACACTCTGTTGGGGCAATGTCCATAATGTGCTCTAATACCTTGAATAACTTTCTGCCACAGCCTAGAGAACCTGTGTGGAGATGGAGGCTTTGGTTCTGTTTACAAAGCCAAGTACAGAGGGAAGGCAAGTGATCTTTTTTTCTTTTCATTTTAAAGATAGCTGCAAATTTTCAATAGAATTGCATGATTCTGTTTCATCAGAACAATGATATATGTGATTTCCCTGGTGAAAATTACTTGTTTTATTAGAGAAAGTCAAACGTACATATTGGTACCCCCAGAATCATTTTCTTTCCAGATGCTGTCTGAGAATAAATTTATACGTGTTTGCTTGTGGATGAATTAGACTGAATCAATCAGCTTTTCAAATATTTTTTTTTCTTCTTTAAATTTCAGACAATAAGGGTTCCTTGAAAATGGAATATTTCCCCCTATCTTTAGATCTTGGGACACAGAAGAAAAAAAAAAATAAGAAAGCATTTTATGAATAAGTTATTATGATTGCATTTATCCTAGAGCATTTTATTGCCTGTTTTATTGTCTCTTTGATATTTTGTGTTTTCTTTTGTACTTAGTGGCTGACTTGTATTTTCTGTCTTTTTTGCAGGTGGTGGCAGTGAAAGTGTTCAGTGCAATAGGAGATATTCACCCACATAAAATGTTGAGACAAGAGGTAAGTGGATTTTTAGTAGCATATCTCATCCATCACTCGACTGCGATGTACAATTTTTGCCTTAGAACTGATGTTTATGCCCAGCTTCATATTGATATTATAGACCCAAACACTATTTCTTTAATGATGGTTATTATGGTTACAGTAACACGTCAAAGCACTCTTGTTGTGCAAGAAAAGAGTTCTTCAGATAAGCCTGCTTTGAACTTTATCCTCTGGATATGGATGTTAGCGTTGAATATTCATTGTAGAGGTATCATTTGTAAGAGATACAGATAGAGGGAAATAATGTTTCAGTGATACTGGAGTTGTGCAAGAACAGTGCAATGAAGACAGTGAAAAAAAGATGTTCTAGACCTGGTGCATCCTTCTTTAGAATCATTATATGTCTCTTTCTTGGAGATTTATACAATGAGATCTGTTATCATTGATACTCTCTCTCTCTCAAGAGCTCACTATGAGGCTAAACTAATGACTTCCATCTGTCACAGGCCACAATCCTAAGAAGGCTGAAACATCCCAGTGTAATTGCTTTGTTAGGAGTAGCAGTTCGACCTGTGAGACTGGTAGTACTGGAGTTCGCACCCAGCAAGTCCTTGGGCGAAGTCTTCAGATCTGGCCGTCATCTGAGTCGCACCCTTCAGCTCAAAATTTCCCAGCAGGTGAGTTAGATGAGAAGGATCATGTATGACAGCTCTTTTAATTAAGTTGTTTTATTTCCTCAACATTTTTAGATGTAAACAAATTGTTTGTTTGTATGCTAATAGATGGATCATGGCTGAGCCTGTTGTCTGTTGACTTTGCATTATTGTTTACAAGCTGTCCAGAGTAAAATATAATAATGTGATTAACAAGATCAGTTGGTATTCATATATATTAGCTCAAGGTTTCAGTAACAGGTTAAATATTGAATCCCAGCATCTAAGGATTAAAAAAAAAAAAACAGATGTCCACAGTAGTGTACACATATCTTTTAAAAAATTTTTAGAAAACTTCTTTATGCATGCTTTATTTGTAGAGGGGAAAGTTGAAAAATTTTGACAAGATATCATTGGCTGTATGACAAACGGAACCTTTAACTTCCCTCCATGACGAAGGGGTGAATCAGTCAGGTAATATATTGACTGATTTGCCTGTTTGTCATGTAGTGAAGTTAAGTGTTCACCTATTTGCCCCTTAGTTGTGAAGCTGATGCTATGAACTGTAATTGTCCATTCTCTCAGATTTGTAGACTTGTTTGTGGTCTGTCAGTTCTAGAATGAGTTTTTACTTAGGAATTTGTCCAGTGACAAACATAAATGGTTTAATATGATTTTGAACATTTTAAAGCTGGTGCTATGCCATTCAAAAAAGAAATAATAGCAGCTGTTTTACTCTTGTTTCTTACAGGTTGCTGAAGGTTTGGAGTACTTGCACAGCCTGATGATCATCTACCGTGACATGAAACCTGACAATGTTCTGGTCTTTAGTCTGGTACCAGATGACTTGGTAAGACAAACCTGGCTCAGCTCAGAGAGTTGTCCATTATATTACTTTCTAGTACTCAAGACCACTAGGTAAAGTCACCTGTAGCGACTGAATCACCTGTGTTATGTTTGGTGAGCTTGGAAACTGGCCATAATTTGAATTTCTAGCCGGTCAGACAAAAAGTTTTTCCTTGTAGTTCTTTTCAACATTGGTGCAGGCATTTGCCTTTCAAAGATTTTCCAGGTAGATAAACTATGGAGGCAGTAACTGTGATTTCATAACCATGCTGTGCCTACCTGATTATATCCAATTCTGTGAAAGCAATGAGTGTATTTGGGGAGAGAGAGGAGGTGTGGGAGACATCAAAAAGCTATCTATCACACTGATGTTATTGGTTTCCCAACCATAGCAGTTTGCTTGTATATAGAACTTGAAAAGTATAACAAAAAAAAACAAAAAAACATTTTTTTCTCTATAAATTTTGAAATTTTGACATTTTTCTAATTTTTTTTTCAAGTTTATTAATGTCACAAAATGCTGCAGTGATGTAAAAAATATTGTTATTGTCTTCATTTACTACACATGAACCACATCTTTCCCCAGTTTTTACTGT
The DNA here is from genome assembly GCA_038406235.1 of Peronia verruculata. Classification (NCBI taxonomy): domain Eukaryota; kingdom Metazoa; phylum Mollusca; class Gastropoda; order Systellommatophora; family Onchidiidae; genus Peronia; species Peronia verruculata. The sequence goes on from JBCAUA010612861.1 coordinate 25,214, forward strand.
CTGTTGCATATTGTTGACTTTCACCCTATGTCAGTTACTATCAGACTTTCAAGTCTGAATAAAAAGCCTACCTACACAGCTCAGCTTATAAGACGGTGATCATTTTAATGTTTGCAGATCAATGCCAAAATTGCAGACTATGGTATCTCTCAGTTCACCACTCTGTTTGGTTTGACAGCCCAGGAGGGCACTCCAGCATATCGAGCTCCAGAGGTTATCAGAGGGGAGACCTACTCATTCCAGGTCAGACACTATACCCTTTTCTTCTTTATTTTCTGTTTGTCTTGCCCCCAGGGCAAATGAGTCGGAAGCTGTGCCAGGTGATTTCAAGTTACAGTGTTTTTTTTTTACTGCGTTTTACTATTTTCCGACTATGATACCAAATATCTTTCTTTTTTTTCAGGTTTTGTGAAAACAAAACAAGATTTTAGTATCCTGGTCAGAAAGTAGTTAAAAATGACCGAAAACAGCCATGAATATTTATCGCCCCGTGCGACCTCTGGCTCAGTTGCCCTCGTCGCAAGACATTTGTAACTTTAAACACTAAGGGTTTCGTGTCAAACAATTCTGTGGAAACTAAAGTAATTATCACGGTGATCTGATGGCCCCACCACAGATTTCCCATTCTGAAAATTTGACCAAATCCCTTAGTTTATTCAATTTTTAATGTGTTAGTTTTTCCAGATTGTTGTTTGTTTCTTTAAGAGTATTAGGTTCGTTATGAGTTGCCGGTCCATGTTTTGAATTTTAAGCATTTCTACAGAATGATAAAGCTAGGATTATGAGGATAATCTCTCGTCCTGTACGAAGCTACAGAAACAGAATTCATTTGTGTGCATGTTGGAAAATACAGACTGTTTTGTCCTTGGTTATGACATACCAGGTCTGGAGATTTTCATCCACATTTGTTGTCAAGACAAGAAGTAACTGAATTGTATTTTTTGTATAATTTCTCAGACAGCTGTAGATTGTTGTGACATGTGTTAATGATGTTTTCTTTTCATCACTGGTAATTCTCATTCCAAAGAATTGAAATGTATGTTTTGTGTATTTACGCACATATGCCTATTTTATTTAGCATTTAAAAGTTATGAGATGTGAAGCTTTTGTATTTTCAGAAATGCTTTTTTGGTCAGAGTTAAACTTTATTGACTTGTATACATTTTCTTCTGTTTAGAAATACATATTCTACTGCAGAGCTTTTCGTGCTGTTTTCACAGGCTGATATTTTCTCTCTGGGAATCTTGATGTACATGATCCTGACAGGTGGTGTCCATCCATTTGATGAAATGGAAATGAAAAGTGAAATCGACAAAGCTTTTGCAGAGGTAACATGCCATACTGTATCTAAGTTAAGCACAGAAGATAACTGTTTAAAGAAAACTTTTTTTGGGTTTCTTTTTTGTCGTCTATTGAAAATAGTAAGACATAGATAAGTTTCTCTGGAAAAGTGTTCATATTTGCAAATGCAGTGAAAGTAAAAGAGACAAAGTGTTGACTAAATCGATGACGTAAGAGAAACAGTCAGACCAAAACTTTTTCTTTCTGGACTGACTGAGATGAGGAAATGAGTGTAAGATGAGAGTTGTGTCATTTAAAAATTTTTTTTTTTTTTATCCTCCCAGAACTATGGCATCCCTCCCATCACCCAGCGAGGTTGCTCCCCTTGGCCAGATTTCCAGGAGTTAGTCATGAGATGTCTCAGTCAGGTGCCTGACTACAGACCCAAGGTAATATTTGTGGGAAGCATATCAAACTTTGCTGAGCACTCCTTTAGAACTGTAGAAATAGCTCCCTGTCATCTGACAAAGGTATAATTAAAAGATAAAAATGATACTATCAATATTTGCAATTATTAATAGTAGTAACTTACAAGAAAGAGCAGAGGTTGATAATAATAAATATGTTTTTGAAATGTGAATTTTATTTATATTTTATATTCTGCTATTTCATTAACAAGGCTTAAATATTGTAGAAATGTCATTTTCATTTGTATATTATATATTTTGTATAATCTGAAGTTCTTAGTGTGGTGAAATTGTGCAATCAGAGCAGCTCATGTTTGTAATACCTTGAGTTAATTAATGTGTGACATTTCATGATGCCCAGATGAGACCATGTGTTGATGTAATATTTAGTGTGCTGTAAGAAATAGAAAATGAATTTTGACTTGTCCCTCAGGCGATTGATGTGTTTACAAGATTGAGCTCTGCAGAACTCTTCAGTCTGCGAGAGGTGTTGCCAGTCTCAGTGGGTACAACGGTGGAGTGCATGGCATCACAGGTAATTACTTGTACCATGGATGGTCTAAATTCCTGCTCACCAGAAAATTTGAACCTACTGACTTTAACCCTTTGAACCCGTATGCCCGGTAAACCGGGCACGCGCTAATTTGCCTATGCACCGTATGCCCGGTAGACCGGGCTGACACACCCCCTCCTGTTTGACCAAGTGTCCAGGAGGTCAGGTGGTGGGTCAAGATAGGATCAGGGGTTCAGGGTTCAAAGGGTTAAGAAAAATCCATCACTAATAAATTGCTATAGATAATGCAACAATTATATCTTGGACATTCTTTTTTGTTTGAGTAATTTCAGTGGTGCCTGTCCTTTTGTATGCCTTCACTGGGATTGCCATACCTCTCCCCAAAGTAGTTTGAGACGTTGATATTTTGTATTGATTTATAGAATGAAAATCATCAGATGAATTGGCTGAAGCCTCCAACATCATCAGCTTCACACTTTGCCCTTCTCCATGCCTCTTATCATATTTATTTCCCACATAAGACATATTTTCTTCCCTTAGGTTTTCTGTCTGTATCATATCATGGGAGGGAATTATCAAGCTTACCCGATAAACTGACATAATCAGACCTGCCTACCTTCCGGCATTAAGTGGGATCATCCTGCATTTTGACTCGGTATCCTACCTTCCCGCGCCGTGAATAAAAATTCCTGCATTCGGGATATTTTATACTAGTTTTTAGTATTAAGTACTGCTTTGGCATCATTCTGAATGCTGCCGGAGTATAGTTTTCATTCAGTCCAGCAAGAAAACTGCATTCTCACATTTGCTGCTATGGGCAATGGTCCTGCCTGCCATCGTTGCCAGTGTCTATGTCTGTAGGCCAACAGTACATGATGTAGGCTAGTCCGGACATGTAGTGTTATATGTTACAACACGCCCGTCCCATCTGCACGCTAGGTGGTCGTTCACGTGCACCTGTCATTCATGATCCGATAGCTATCACTATCACTGCCGGAATTTAACGGCTTCACTGCCATGCATCAGTTATAGTCCAGTCAGTTTTTTCTCTGCATCCTCCGCTAACCCCCACCTGCACTCAGTCCTGCCAACTGTGTGAGCCTAGGCGTATGCCAACTGTGTGAGCCCACCGGCACTGTTCTCAACTTTCCCACGGCCAATCAGAGCCGTCAAAAACCTATTGTTCAGTATTATTAATTGTTACATGCAGAAGCAGATAGATGTGAATGCCTGTCAGTGGTCAGAACAATAGATCAAAGGGAGAGCAGGAATGTTGGGTGCGGGCTGACTGTGAATCTATTACATGTACATGCTCCCTTTCCCACCATACAGTGAAGTGTTAGTGCGCCTTCTCTTTCAGAAATGTATGCGGACGGCACTAAAGTATAGAAATTTCTGCAATGAATTTTCTGAACTTTTGTGAATAGTGCAAAATGCATTTTTATTGTATTACAGAGATGACAATTAAAGTAAAACGCTTCACTGTTATGAATTTCCCTCCTTTTCCCTGATTTTCCCTCCTTTTTGAGCCAGATATCCTTCTGCTGCTGTTGTGAGGGTAGGTAGGTCTGCATAATCATGTAAAATTGTATTTATGTCTCCTTAGTGCATAATGTACTGATGCCGCTTGGTAGTTACACCTGTAGTTATCAGTGCACCATGGAATGAAAAACTTAAAAAAAAAAAAAAAGAAATCAAATACATCACTGGTCACTATGAACTTATTAAGAGTAGATAAAAAATGTCAAATTTTTCATTATGAAGTTATTGGTCTCAGTGGAAAGGGAAAAGAATGTACTATACTTCAGTGAAAAAAAAATAGTTAGTTTTAACTTGTCTGTGCCAATATGTTTACATTCAGAGCTATTCCATGTGATGGCATGATCAGTAAAAGCTAATTTTTCTTGTTGAGGCCCCTTTGACATCTGACCCATTATTCCACTTCACAGGACATGTTTTTTGTGATCAAGTAAAGCATATCATAGCAGACACTTTTTGTCCTGTTCTCCCAAGCCTGAGTTCTCAGTCTTAGGCAGGAGGGACCAAAAAAAAAAGCTGATTTTCCAGTTGCCTCAGCATTGTTAGCATCTGAAATGTTCCAAGAAGCTGTATTATTCAAAATGTGTTTACTGTTTGTGTTCCAATTATGCCAAGCTGACTGGGAATTCACTTTATTGTCTGTTTTGTAAAATTTGAGAAATCAGCCCTTGACCGATAGAAACATTCAGTGATGATAATTTGTATTTGTATTGATCAGTATTTCAAAATGTAATCCACTATTATTGTCATTGTCCCGCTCCAGTCCCTGGACAGCAAGAACATGCAGCTGTGGGTGGCCAGCGGTGACAATGACTACATGCAGCTGACCTGGTACAACCTCCTGGATTACAGAGATGACAGTTTGTACCCAGAGAGAAAGCGACAGTCCGTTGATCACAATGTAAGTGTTAACACTGCTAAATTTTATTTTCAATTTTTTTCAGTTCTGTTGTTGAACTCAAATAAATTTCACATTCAGTATCTATTAGCTCAACTGATCAAAGATTCTGTTTTTTCTTTTAATCCTCATCAATTTTGTGACTGAGCTTGAAAAATTGAACTCAAAACAGACATTTTGTTGACTGATCACCATTTGAGTGTCAACACTGCTGGACTTTTACTTTTCTTTGCATTTTGTAGTTGAGCTGTAAAGAACTTCAGTCCACATCTCTTAGGTGAACTTGAAATTGTGGGTCTTATTAAATGACCAAGGCATCATGAATACTGTCACCTGTGGACTTGTTTGTTTTCTACCATTATAGTTTTGCTATTGAGCTTCAAAGAACTTAAGCCAGTATGTGTTATCTGAAGTCAACACTGTGAATTTTGTTTACACCAGCAACTGCTGTAAAGGGGCTTTGGACATGAGTTGACAGTTTCTGTTGCTTTTTTTTCTCTTTCTTTTGGCTGTCTGAAAGGGGTAGCAAAGCACAATAATGTTATGAAACTTCACATTACTTTGTTTCAATGCAGGGAATGGGGACGATGTTTCGAGATGGACGAGTAATGTGTATCCTGCCTGTCGATAAGCAGTACGTCTTGCTGGGCACACAGGCTGGAAAAATCTGGGTGTTTGACACGCTGCGGAACGAACTGATACATTCCACTCGACAGCTTCAAGATTCTGTGCTGTCTCTTCATCACGTGAAGAGGTAGGAATTTCAAGCCACTATGATATCAGTTATTATATCATTACCAGAGTCAAAGGACATTCTGTGGTCTCACATTAAAGTCTCTGCCATGTCATAAAATGTTGAAGTTGTGACTGCCACAAGGGACAGGAAATTTGTATGTATTAACATCATATTTCATGGCTTCATTATAGCTCAGGGACTTGAATAAGGAAATGTGATGTTTATCCTTCTCTGCTGAGCCAAAAGAAAAAAACAAGGTCCTTGAGTGAATTTAAGCATTTATCAACAGTTACTAATATAATAAAATTATTTGCAGACCAGACACTGTTGTCTGCATAAAATTTCCACAAGTCAGCGACAGCTAATGGCCACATTGATATCTCTTAACATAAGCATGTACACAATCAGAATTGAAAAAATTCCAAGACTGGAAGACCGTTATGTATCCCTGGCCCCCCCCAGAAAGTTGTGAAAAAAGTGGTCAAAAGTTGTGCTGGAAATCTGCAAAAGTTGCGCTAGAAAGTTGCAAAA
>JBCAUA010613082.1:0-12500 GCA_038406235.1 Peronia verruculata
GAGAGCTTGCCTCTCTTAAGAAATACAATCTTTATGCTATCCCATACTTTCATGCAAAAGAGCATGCTTTGAACCGACAGTGCAAACTTCCTTCAAATTTTGGGAAACAACAAGCCCACTATTTCATATAACGTTGTATACTCTGTTTGATCCTCTGCATTATAGGGCAACACAGAGCAATACAAAGATAGGGCTGTCGTACAGTTTTGTCTTCGAATGTCGAGCTATCACTTGCAATACAAAAATAGATCAGTTTTCGAATGCCGAGCTATCATGCAGCAATACAGGTATGGCTCTCATGAAGCATTATTGGTATGGCTCGGCATTCCAGTGCTCCCCTTCATAAAAGGCTGCTCAAAATTGCAGAGGGTCGAGCTGAGATAGTACAATGTTTTATTAGACACGATGAGGGGAGAAGATTTATAGCTAAAGAAGAAAAAATATGTCCATGAAAGAAAAATATGCTAGCCAATGGACAACAAAATGTTTGTCAAGGTGTAATTGTCGATTTATGATTATAATAGCTGGCCTTTTCCTCAGGTACCTCCGAAGACATTGCAGATAGTTTTCACTATGTGGATGGTTGTGAACTGTGCTGCTGTTACTGGGTCTTCTTCTCTCAGGACCTGACGAGCCATGATCAGTTCGTCCGTCAAACACTTCCGGTTGTCTATGAAATCAAATATAAAATCATAATTCATTCATGGACGAATATTTTTTTTTTTAAACAACAAAGGTTCCTCCTGATTTTTTTTTTTTTTTTTAATCCCAAATTCACATGATATGAATTTTAAATATTTTTTAGTAATTGTATTGGGAATGCTTTGGTATATGCCAAGAATGTAGCTGCTGGGCGTATTGAACTAATCTCTGGAAGTTATAAAAGCCAGGTTCATATTGATGTATTCGAGATAACCACCAGATAGGAGGTTGAAAGACGTATAAAGAACGAAATCTTGGCTGTTTAATGGCATTACAACTAGTGAAATACTGGACAATGTATAATGTCACACATTTTGACAATTCGACACTGGGAGAAGTCTATTCGTAAGAGGCGTTTGCACTTGGGATATCATTAGGATTCTATCTATTTATTATTGCGAGAGGAATTCAGAAGATTTGCTGAATGAATTATATGTAATCGATGAGTAAAATTAGTATACATAAAGACCAAACTGAAAACTGGTGGCAGAGCTAGTGCTCTTGAATGTCATGATTTCAGAAAAAAAATTGGCTTAATGGTTTTAAATTTTAAGTACTTCGTTTAACATAAAAAAATTAATATTTTTTTTAAAATTAGTATTTTTTTTTTTTTTTTTACAGTATTGCTGTGCTGCTGATTTGCCAGGAAAAAAAAGCACAAGATGGATGTAAAACCCTACTTACCAACATCAAATTTATCCTCGAGCTCTGCATAGCACTGATGGTTATACAAATTGAAATCGTCAGCTACTTTCAACATATTTTGAAATCTTTTTGTAGGCCAGAAGCGCAAGAAGGGGATAAAATCCTCCGCAAAACCATTTTCGACACTTTCAGTGACCTCGTTAAACAATGACAAGATCTTTTTAAAGCTGGGATCAGTGAATTTCAATCTGCAAAGAAACGCAAGTAGAATGAGAATAGATTTTATACACTGAGTTACTGAGTTACCATATCCTATCAGTGTATTCTTTCTGGTTTAATAGCTTTAGATCTGCGATTAAACTAATCCAGTAAATTCTCACAACAAGAGCCCTCGGTAATACACAGTGTTAGGGTGGAGGGAAGGGGTGAGGAGAGAAGGGGAGGGGGAGGTACGGTCCTGAAGCTTTTTGGGATCAAAATATTAAACTCGTTTTGTTGCTATTTTTAGACACTTTTACCTCTTCTGAAACACCTAAACACCGAATGAAGCCAGAAATATCTGCTTTATTCTCCAAAATGACACCAACGCAGCAGCACCAAAAGACTGTATAGAGAAAATTTAAAGGTGATTTTTCACTTTTTTCCCCAAAAGGTTTATTTTTTGTTTTGCTTCATTTTTTTTTTTTTTTAAATTTCGGAACCCATTAACTTTACATTTTGAAAATGTATTCTACGCAACATGTGTTTTTATAATATGCATCCCTTTTTTTTATTATTACATTTTTTTTAATGGATAGATAGCCGAAATTTGAGAAATATGTAGGTAATTATGTCAATCTACATATTTGATTAATTTATGACAAATAGCATATATGACATATAACCAATTGACAAATTTTATTACTGTGCCAAATTCTAAACGTTTATATTGAGTACGATTTGGAAATACAAGATTCATGATGGCGGCGTTTTCATGGCAACCGGAAACAAAACTTTTTTTCCCCTCACATTCTTCTTCTGATTTTGGCCATCTCAATTCAAGTTTGAATCTAAAAATCCTAAGTTCAACCATTAAAAGAAATCACTACTGAACCCGCAATTCCCCCTCCCCCAAGGGATTCTTGGGCCCCGAACTTGAGCTTTCAGTGAGTGAATTGTTACGAAAGAATGCAAAAGAAGACTATGGCATAGAAACAAACATAAATATATCCCTGTGATTAGATGAGTTTAGGAAATACTGATAAGAATTTTGTCTTATGCATTTTTTAAAACTGTATATTATTTGCTTATTCTTGTGATTTTTTCTCTTCCACAGGAGTCTTGTTACTTTTCAAGACGGAGAATTAAGATCGTTTCCATTTACAGATACTTTTGTGAGACATGCATGAATATTTGGCATCCTATGTGGAATGAGCCAAATACGCCCAAACTCTCAAGACAAATAATAAGTTATCCCTCTTATTTTCAGTCGATGCAGGTCAGTGAGAAGTAAAAGGCAGGTAACCTACTTGATCTGTTGATGCAAAGCTCACACTGGAGGTCTTCAAAGTACTTCATCTTCCGAGATGAACTCACATTTTGATCGTTTCCCCTCAGTGTTTAGGACTATTTAACTTATAGTTTCACAAACTATTATCCATGGCTTCTAAGTATAGGTTTGTATCTGATAACATTTGAGGAGCTTCAGTCGGGATCCAAGGAGCTCAGAGTATGTATGAGAATATCTCTGACTCATTCTTGTCTGAGTTTACTTCTATTTTGCTAATAGCCTAATGGACCCACTCTTAATCTCAAAGTGATCTCAATGGGGCGGTTGCAGTTATTTAAATTTATGGTTGTTCCAGTCTCTGAAAGGAGCTATCTTGGCCCTAATGGTGGCAATCAATGCTCTGTTCGTTTTCTTTAAGGGAGGGGACGGGGGGAGGGAGGGGGTGCGGGTCCTGAAAATAAGGTTTGGGACTAAAATATCAATAATGGGTTTTTCCTATTTTTACACACTTTGAACTCTTCTCATATCATAAAAATAATGAATAGGACCAGAAACATATGCTGTATGCCCGAAAACGGCACCAACACCATCCCACTAAATGACTTCATAGAGAGATTATGAAAATTCAATTGCGATTTTCTCAATATGTATGAGTTCTTCACTTTTTTCCCTAAGGCTTTTTTATTTCACAACCAATTGCCTTCACATTTGGAATATGCATTCTCCATAGCATTGGTGTTGATAAAATGCATCGCTTTTTCTCAATTTCTTTTCCGTTTCTGAAGGAAATTTAGATATTTGATGAAAAATTGCGAAACATTTACATCTGATTTCAAAAAGTTATAAGAAATACATTATGACATATAAACAAAACACAAATGCATTTTGCACTTTAGATAGGTTTATATTATTCATGTGCAAACTTTCACACAATTCCATTCAATACTTTAGGAGCCTTAGGCTTTAGAAAATGGCTAATTTTCAACACACAAAATCCAATATGGCGGCGCTGTCATGGCAACCGGATGCAAAACAAAACTTCTTTCCAGACTTTTCCTCTAATTTGGATATACTGAGTCTGAATTTCAGGCTTAAAAATTCCTAGTCCAAGCATTCGAAAAATCACTCTCAGGACCCGCACGCCCCCCCCCCCTCCCTTAACACGGTTAGCTGTCACGTGAAAGAGACGTTTGCTCCTTTGTGTATATTGTGGAACACAGTACACTATGACCAGTTTATGGACCGGGGCCGTGATTATACAACTTATAAATGTGATAACAATGTCAAGGAAGACAAGATCAAAGACGACAGAGTATTTGACTTTCGATGCATTTCGATTGAAAAAGCAAGTCGTTTTGTTCATATGCGCACAATGCACTTTCAGCTCCCTCCACGTGAAGACTCTAACCGAGTAAATTGTCAAAAGTGAGCCCAGGTGAATGAATGCCTCTTTATTGAAAGCTTCTCGCAGTATAGTGTTGTTGTTTTTTTTTTAATTTCAACCTCGATTATAACTCTCGTAATCTGTAACTTTTGAAGCTAACAAGTTTATTGCTGCCTGTGAATACAGGAGGTAACTACACTAACGTTTTCCCAAAACACAGGCCGTGTACAATGTTGAACACACTCAGACTCAAATGGTTATAAGGATCAAAGGCTCCTTTTTCTGTTAGCATGACTTCAATAACTTGCTGCAAAACTTCATGGCACCTCCTCTCCAGCTGGGTTCCTGTCAAGTACTGCCTGTCAAATGGAGAAAAAAAAAAGGAAGAAGGAAGAGAGATACAGATATACTCGTAACTTCTGCATTTACAATTATATGTATGCCAACTGTCACGACTATCATAATTTCTCAAAGAATCAGACAGTGGTTCAACAAGCATTGCTTCCCCATCTGCCGTCATTCATGAGCAATTACCTATTATTCTGCATCCAAACATCTCATTGTAACTGTGCAGACCAAGTGGAATGCACACTTGTACCGAGACATAGAATCACTCACTAACTTTTCAAAATGCAATCTGATTTATTGAATACAATGATTCTTTTTAGGAAAAGATGTTAGCCCAAAGAGGCTTTTTCTATATCTGAATGCGACGGTGCGTATCTGGCAGTAGATTCTACATAAGGTTTAACTTATCCTTTCGCGTTCTCACCTTAAGGCATGTGCTCCAACACGGCGCTGATATTTCCACAGATCATTGTATGAAGCGAAAACTATGTCTCTGTACCCTTCGCTGATCCTGTCAACTGACATATTAATACAAGCTGAATGCTGGGTTTCCTTTTTTTTTTTTTTTTACATGATTTTCACTATGCTTTTATGCTACTGTTCTGGGACAAAAGATTTTTTTTTCAGCTTCGCAATGATTAAACCTTTCTGAATGTAAAAACAAAATAAAATTAAATTAAATGATAATAATAAAAATAATGACAAGAACAATTATAATAAGAACAGATTTAAAAAGTTATAATTAATTAAGCCTAAAACATGGATGACAGGAGAGATTGCATCAGGTATCCTAATTCTTGAAGGTCAGACAAGAGAGACAGTTACTAAAAGAGCCTCTATATTCTGCATTTTCATATTCTGCATTTACACAACTGTGCACTGAATAAAACATTGCAAAAATAACACAGAAATTTTAAAGAATACATGGTCAGGAATTGCCCAAATAACACATCATTACATGTATTACAATACCTGTTTTAAATTGAGCAAATCATGTTTAGATTTTGGGGAAGAATCATATGCATCAAGATATATGGAAAGAATCCTAATGGATGAAAGACTATAGTAAGAGCGACAATGAAAAGAACAAAAATCAGTCACGTAATATCGTTATTCCAAAACAACTAAACATAGTATATCGTATCATGAATCAGTAATGAAAATGATAAATTGTGCAGTTCAAATTTTGTGAAAGAAATATTAAATGGACAAGTGAATTGCTGCTTACAATCCTGGAGACTGAGGTGAGGGCAACTAAATATGTATATTATTTTTATTATACATGTATTATAAATGTAGAAGCCAAGTAAAGAAACACCAAAAAAAAAAAAGAAAGAAACAAACACAACCCCTCCTCCCCCACCCCCCCCCAAAAAAAATGGGGGGGGGGGGTAAAGTGCAGGATAAATAGAATACGTTAAGATGAATGTTAAAAAATAAAAATTGTGAATTAAAAACAAAAACACATGTAATGCATTTTACAATCCTGTTACAATCCTGACTTACGAGAATATAACTGTGGTCTCCCTGAAAAATCTGATCCTCTGTTGCCAAATGCCTCGACTACTGTTTCATAGTTGTTAAGAACCACTACCCTTTTTGGTCCTGGGGAGAACAACACAGTGTCTGAAATGCTCAAAAAAAATCAACGGGTAACGACTGAAATGAGTTTTTTGTTGTTGTTGTTGTTGTTGTTGATGTTGTTGTTGTTGTTGTTATTGTTGTTGTTGTTGTTGTTGTTGTTGCTGTTGCTGTTGTTGTTGTTGTTGTTGTCAGATCGTAGAGTGCAATGCAGCGAAATTCAAGCTTCTAGGATAGGTTAAATTAATGACGCAGCCTTTCAAGATACTTTTGCCACAAGGAAATATGCATCATAAATATAACAGGTAGATCCATGAAAATAAAATTTTAAGTTTACCATAAAATAGTTCTTTATGCTAGCATTATACGTCCCTACATTCAGTAAAAATATGGGAGGATAATAATTTCGGAAAAACAGTTCGTGTGATGGACTAGAGAAGTAATCTATTGTGTGATCTTGTTTCTCAAATTATAGAGCACCGAAATGTTTACTTACCGAGATAAAACGTGAAAACAGGACCGTACTTTCTGCCCCAGTCAGAGAAAACGTCATGAATAGGGACTCCTTTGAATGCTGGGGAAGATACAGGGGAGGAAAGAAAATATAATGGAGACAGTAAAACTGTTATCTGATACATTCTACTAAAAGCTAATGTATTTCTCACGGCCAATCAGAATAAATCGTAAGCGGATTCTAGCAGAGAAAGCCGGGATTGGGGGTATGGTTTTTATAAGCTTTTCAACCTCCTGTAGTGGTGGTTATTTCAGCTGTCCATAACTATGATAAAAAAAAAAAATAACATAACACTATTGTGTTATCACAGGATTGGGGGTAATGAAAGTGGTCGGATATTAATATTTTCGGTCGCAACAATTAAAAAAAAAAATTCATCATTGAAATATAGAAATTGTTTGCTCTTATGGGTAAGGTGTTGTGAGGTGAAAATAAATTATTTATATATGAAATTGTTCATTTTTGCGGAATTCTCTTCTAATGGCATCTGATACTGAGGGGTCAAGTTCAGCTCCGACTCCTCAATCTGCAATAAATCTACCTCCGGCCTCAGTCAAGCAATATCAACACTTTTTTTACCACATGAAAATGCATGAGCAAATTTTACGTGATAAACTATATATTAAGAGCGATCAGGGGGCGTGGCACTTATCTGATGGTCCAATAAAGTCGGAATCGGCAGTCATTTAAAATTCAAATTAAAATTACAGACGTGGACGACGGATACCCAACTGTGTTACAGGCTACTCCTTATTTTGGATTGAATTTACACAGTTGTTTTCATTTATTTTTTTAATGCCGAACTATCATTAATTTTGTCCGCCATCACTTCCGTGCGGGACACATGACGCGTTCAAAATACGTTTTCTTTGAGTAATATTCAGTTTAATGAACCAAAATATCAGCATCGGGGTGCACATGCTGGCCAAAAAATTTAAGTCGCAGGACTATATATTTAAAAAAAAAAAAACAACTCCCACTGAGGCCGTGGGGTACCCAGCTAGTAAATTATACTTCCCAACCTTTATTCAACACAATGTGTTACTGGTTATATATTTACATAAGGAACAACTTTAAGACACGTTTACTTTTCAAACTGCCCCCAAAACAAAAACGGTTTATGTCATGAGTGCAGAATATTTGAGACAATTGAGATAAACCACATGCTCATTTCTTTTTTAACGTGGTGTAGAATTATTGCCCTCTTTGTAATAGGGTTGCAAGCGCATACGGTATAGAAAAAACCGAAACAAAGAAAAATTTGATTAAAAAAACCTAATGTAGAACGTAGACACACTTTGTTTTCACAAAATTTAAAATATAAAACTAGAATTTGCTTCCCAAAATCTTGAAGGAATGATTTCTTGAGAAAATTGGTCAACGTATTTAAAAGAAAAGTTATTAATGTACACCGACATACACGGCACATAAATTACAGAGATGTGTGTTATTCTTGGGAGAATGTCACTTGTTTTCCTGGTAAAAGAAAATAAAACAGCAGATAAAAGGAGAATTAATTAATATGATTTTTGGAATAGCCCTTTGAAGAAATACAGGTCAGTGTTTCAGTGACTGGTGCCTGCTAACCTTGTAGTTTAAAAAGTGTGACCTTTTAGCCTTCTTGGATGAAAGCAAATCCATGGTTAAAAAAAAATAAAAAAATTATAATAATAAAAAATCAGCAAACTTTGAAACATCAAAACATTCACCTCAAAGTATTTCTCAAAGGCAGAGGCCAATATAACTCTTTATATGCAAATCAAATTCTTGATGTACAACAAAAGCCGTGGAACACAACATTACGACCTTTTAATAAATTGTGATTAGGCATTGTCAGAGCATGGCACCTATATAAAAAGTGGTACTGTCCACTCTGGTTTTTGTTAAGCGCCCGCGTACGTCCACAAAAATCAGACATACGAGAAAACAATTACGTCAGCTGGAGTGCAAACTTAAAACTGCAACAGGATGATATCAGTTCATTCTTACACAACGTAGGAATCCATCTTCACATCAGTTAGTTCACCCAACTAAGGAAATTCTGTTTCAAAGAGTGAATTACGAATTCCGTAAAGAAACCAGCTTAAAAAAAGGGGGGGGGAGGGAGAGGAGAAGGAGCGCAAGCAGCAAGCAAACATGAACATACTCTTGATAAGGGGGGGGGGAGTAATGTTGTTGTTTCAACTAGTTAACCGGCTGGCTGGGAGAAATAGACATAAAGAGCAGTTCACAATGGTCTGTACATCATTGAGGAAGTAGCTTTCTGATTTTGAAGGAAATTGCTAAGAATGTTGCTTTCTGGTGATCTGGTATTAATTAGAACTGTGTGTCATATCATTTACAACATTACCTAGTTATTCTTCTATAAATGGTAACGTACACAAGAATGGATAAGAAGAGAGAGAGAGAGAGAGAGAGAGAGAGAGAGAGAGAGAGAGAGAGGGGGGGGAAGAAAGGTACTATATTTCAGCTAAACAAGTAAAAACAAAACACACATCTATACATTCACATACCACTGCAAACAACTATTTTAAATGTGCAACCAAGCCTGACGACATGGATGCCCGACGACAAACAAAAGATTACACAGAGACATATAATAAACACATACGCAAAAACTTAGGGCAAACCAAGAGAAAGAAACAAAGAAAACAATGCCTATTTTGTCTTCCCGGCAAGGATTAGATACTTTAGACTAGAAATGCTGCCGCTTAAAAACCAAGTTATAAAAATGAAATATAACCCCTGGAAATGAAACAATACATCGCTTTTAATTCTTTATATCCCAATCCTCCACGTCAGTTCTGGGCCTCTTTGGGTGTTCACAGCTTGATCTGTAGCATTTGGGCCATAGTCCTTTGTCAAAAAACACGATAAGAAAAACAAGGACTCTTGTACCGAATTTTAAAAGCTCTTGCTTATCTCACCTAACGATAAGTGCAGGACTACATGTCTTGACGGCCTGACTTGATGAATGTAACAGATTCGAATGAAATATCTGATCAACAGCACACACACAAAATAGATTAACCACAACACAATATCCTAAATAAATATTTTGTTAGTTCATTACTTTCTCTGTCTCTCGTTCTTCACAATAGTGCTTTTAAAATAAATATAATTACATAAAATATTGTTTCTGCCTTTAAAAATACATCTATTTCCAGCAAAAGAGATGGCTTCATTCGCTCAAACTTTTTTTTCTACGTCTTTCATAGTTCAGCAGGGGGCAAAAAAGAAGAAAAAAAAAAAAAAGTGCTTATTGACTTAGATGCCCCGTCATGAAAAAAAAAAAAATAAAATAATAATAATAAAATAATGGCCTGAGAAAGAGCCTGCTAAAGTTGACTTCGATTTGCTTGTCACATATAAGATCGCAAGATTGTCTTTGGCATAAAATAAATTGTAAAAGTTTTTTAAATAATCTGAAATCTTATTGCCCTTAGCCTTTCTCGTAGCCAAAATATTCATTGATAAGGCCTCTTATCAATGCCTTGAAAAAAAAAAAATGATTGATGACGTCATGGATTTTTAATATATTTTCTCTTCCTTTTTTTTTAAAATTTCATTTTCGTAGTAAGCTTACAACCAGGAAGTGAGGCAAACATACGTCATTCGCAGTCAGGATAAGGTAATAATATAAAGGTCATGCAAGGCAAGATAAGGTATCAAATGCTTTTAACATTGGAATTTGACCTAAGTCATTTGACACATCAAGCTGGATAAGAATGGGCTAATTTATGCTTATGTCATTAGCCATTACTGTCAGTTTTGATTTTAGAGTGTCAATCTTACAATCCCAAGATATTGTCTGAGTCCAACTTGATGCCCAGACTCGTAGCACTTCGACACAAGTCAATATTATGGTCCTGCTTCGTAAAACCATTTACTTTCGCTCGTAAATAATCTTGTACCTCTGAACAAGATTTGATCTTGAAGTCAGTGGTCAGATAGAATGCAATAATTTCATAAAATACTGATAACTTACCGGCTTTTAAGTACATCAACACAATCACAATGAATGCTTAGCGTTATTGTTTACATGATTTTGCCTCATTTCTGGTAAGACCCGGAAGTTATTGGTTTCAGTCAGAAATATGTCAGTCTCTTTCCTAGCCTACTTAATCGTCAACACTACTCACTTTTATTTGGAGAGAATTTAGATTCAATTATGAGTCAGTCATTCAAAGAGAAGAGGTTTCATGATAAATTATCTACCCACCGTAACAGGGTCAAGCCAAGAAGTGAGATAAAATTTTTGGGCCGATGGAATTTCCCCATATGTTGGTGAACTCTACTGGATTTGTGGATATTTGTTACAGTGATATTTGATGACAGATTTTGCTAACTGAGAAACAATTATTCCAAGTTCGATTATTTTTCAGATGAAATTCATTCTTTTACAGACAGGAAATGTAAAAATGGATCTATACGATTACTTTCTTAAAGTCCCCGATTTTATTGCTCGTAAACATTAGGACAGCAGAAGAAGAAATACATTTAACCACTTCCCCTCACTCAAATTCATGAGCAATATCAAAAACGTCACTTCTAATGTGACAACAAACAAAACACAAATACACACAGACTACGCTGATATTTAGGCTTACATATAATAACAATATAAAAATCGACAAGGAAGTGTTGAAAAGAGATCAACCATTGGGCAGGATTTGACGTAGGTTATGAATGTGATTCGTTTTCTTCATGAACGATTCAGTTTTGTTTTCTTGTCAAACTAATTCTCCAGAATCCTGAAGAAATATTGTTAAGGAAGAAGGAAGAGCCCCCCCAAAATTACATTTTACTTACAGATTAGCAGAGGGGCTGTCGTACCAAAACACCAAACTCATAGACACCATCCTTAATCCTTTTGATGCTCCAACTTATAACCGGCAAACCCAAAACTCCGTTTAGAAAGCCACGACTATGTTCAGTGTTTCGCCACCTAAGATCAGTTGTAACGAAAATGTACAATGTTTCGAGAATATTTAGTAACATATATATTTTGTTATGTTCTGTCACGTTATGTTAATGTTATGTTACATTATATTATATCATGTTATGTTGTGTCATGTTATGTTATGTTCTGTCATGTTATGTTAATGTTATGTTACATTGTTATGATATATTATGCTGTCTTGTGTTATGGTGTGTTATGTTATGTTATGTCAGGCTATAGTGTACCATATTATATTTTTGAATAGATTGAAAGTATTTGAAGATTGTGTCATAGAGTTTGATATTTTCCTTGGGGATTCAACAATGTTAACGCCGGTCATGGTGATCCCAAAACACACACACACACAGACAAAAATAAAAAAAAAATGTACCGGGTATTAAAGGGATTGTTACACAGCCTGTAATTACATTTTCACCTTTGCTTTGCAAATTAACTGGGAGAAAAGAAGAATAAGGTTTGCAAATGACCTACGATGACTGGCACTAGGTAAACACCGTAATTTATCGTTTTCGGTTGGTGGATGTCACAGGAGTCTGTCCGGGACGGCGTGAGGAAGTGGGGTGGGAGAAGGTGTGAAACCTGGAGTTTTGTCATTGCAATCATTAACTGTTAATTAAGGCAAATTTACATGGAGGTTCAGGTGTGAAAAAGGAGATAAGGAAACAGGATGATCAATTTATATTGTCAGTTGTCGCATACTGGGACAGTAACACAGTGTTGTGAGAAGACAGAGGGAATGGAAAGTTCGTATCGACAGCTAGGCGAATAGAATGAATGTTGTGTAAGTGACAGGGAAAAAAATGGAGAACAGGGAGAAGAGCAGGGGAGGGTGGAAGGGTTGAATGCTAGCAGGAACATCGTAAAGACCATTACT
>JBCAUA010613193.1:0-16059 GCA_038406235.1 Peronia verruculata
ATGCATAGTTCTCTACATTCAACTAACACCCATATTCGCATGCACAATTCTTCACAATTAATTTACACTCGAAACTCGGTGGCATAATATTCTTTACAATCAATCAGCACCCGAGACTCGGATGAGAAATTTTATACGATCGACTAGATCTAGCACCCGAAAGTCGGGTGCGGAATTCTGTACGGTCAACTAGCACCCGAAAGTCGGGTGCGGAATTCTGTACGGTCAACTTGCACCCGAAACTCGGGTGCGGAATAACGCTCCCTTTCATAAAATGCATCGCGTTTTCTGAATTTTATTTCAGTTTTTTAAGGAAAATCGGATATTTGGTGGAAAATTGTGAAAAATCTGTCAATATACATATTTCAGAAATTTATAAAAAACATTCTGTGATATTTAAACAAAAAGCAAATGCGTTTTGTCTTTTATATAGGGTATATATACTGTTCATGTGCAAAATTTCACACTATTCATTTTAATACTCTAGTCGCCTTAGGCTTTTGAAAATAGCTAATTTTCAAAACAAAATCCAATAAGGCAGCATTGTTATGGCGACTGGATGCAAAACTGAATTTTTTTCCCCCAGTTTTCCTCTAGTTTGGACATGTTGAATCTGAATTTAAAGCATGAAAAAATCCCTAGTTCAAGCATTGGAAAAACCACTCCCACGATGGCGATGGCCCTCCATTGCATGAGACTGAGTATTGTCTGCTGAAAACAATACGTCTGGGTAGTGATCAACATTTTTCAACTATGCCTACCATGTATATAGCTCGGTGTTTGGGCGTGATGTGTTCCTGGCACACAAATGAAATGAAAACAGATATGAGACGCGACACGATGAAATCAGGCGCTCATCAGAGTCGATCGGAGAAATCACTGTTGAAGTGAATGAATTTTTAATGTTTTTTTTTTTTTTTCTTCACCAGAGCCTTCTATATCAATCTAAAAATGCTTTTCACAGTTCAACTGACTGAAATGGAGTGAGTAAAGGCCCAAAAATTGTAATTTAGTGGCATGGCCCAACTAAAGGTAAAGAAGGATTTACAAAAATGATCGGCCATTTTCTCACTAAATTCAGATGCAGCAACTGGTCACCCCCATCGTCTTTAATTGCCAGTATCTCAGCTTCTACGTAAGGTAGACCAATACTGTCTTCATGCACTGAAAGGGAATGAATAATCTTCAAAGTGATATCAATAATTCCATATGTTCAAAATTTGACGAGCGCCTGATTTCATCATGTCGCGCCTCATATATTTTTTATTAAAAGGGTCAGTTTTAGTTTTAAAACAACACACTTGCCTGCAGTTCACATGAAGTTGATTCCAGGTGAAGCAATGTTTTTCACAGGCTCGTTGTGCGATTTTGTCAGGGCATGTATTGGGTGGTTCGACCAAAGCCAGAAACCTGTTTTTCCTTTTAAATTTTTTTTTTTTACTTGAGCATGCGATGTTATTCCTGATATTGCAATTCAGAAGGTCATAAGTTGTTATCATTTTTCATGGTATTTGATGCGGCATGAATATCAGGCATTTTTCATGGTAATGCTTGTCTAAAAATAGACCTTTTTAAAAAAGGCCATATTTTGTCAGTAAAAACCGAAAAAACCTTCAAGGTCTAGAAAATTCATTTCTAAAACCTCTACCCTAGAAAACAAACACCTGGAATTTCTAACGTTGACCTCATTAAAAAAAAATAAATTTAAAAAAAAAAAGGGGGAAAGACAAGAAATAAAAATGTTTGTGTTTTCTAGGTTCTATAATGACAGCAGCTAAAAGGAAAAGGTAAGATAACAAGAAACAAATTATAGGCACTGTGAGAAGATATTGGCTTTGAAAATTGGTTTTGCCATAACATACTGTTCTTTGGAATTGCCAAATTTTTGTTACCGGTCTTGTATATTTTTTTATGCATTTTTCTATTGTCAGTAAACAGTTTAGGGTGTTTGTACCCCCTACTAAAAT
This sequence comes from Peronia verruculata, assembly GCA_038406235.1. NCBI lineage: Eukaryota > Metazoa > Mollusca > Gastropoda > Systellommatophora > Onchidiidae > Peronia > Peronia verruculata. The sequence continues at coordinate 1,968 of JBCAUA010613193.1, forward strand.
TAGATGGAAATTTTCAGACGTTCGATTGGTGGGAACAAATCTGTTTGTTAGAGAAGTTCATTGAGAAATTAAAACAAACTTGCCACTTTGATTTTCAGATATCTATACCAAGAAACCAATGGTCTGTCAGTTCGCCACACCGCTGTCAGATGACATTCACTCAAAGCCGGAGGTGAGTGCTAACTCTTGGTGCTTTATACTTTACTGCATGGTTTTCAGATGTAGTGAAAGATATAATTTAACAGAGCCTTGGCTGCTTTCATAGGTTTTAAAAAAGAAATACATTTTTGTCAGTCATGTGGATAGAATTGTTTTCTTTGTGAGTATTTGTTGTGGACACATTTTGGAGGGAAGTGTTTCTTTGGGAAACAAATGAACATAATCACTGAATCAGCACAGCTTATTTTACTTAAATAGAAGTTTAAACCCGGTGTTTTATGTTTTTGAGTTCCTCTCATGCTTTCAGTGTTTCACTTTTTTAAAAAAAATTTGGTAGTTTTCTGGGGTAGATCTGTGTGTTTGAGATAGGACAGTCTAACTTTAAACAGTTAAGAGCAGGCATTGGAATTTTGTGCCACACAAAACAGTGCTATAGATATCAGTGATGAGTCTGCTTTATTGTTTGTTTCATCAAGGCTGTGGTATTGGAAGGCAAATACTGGAAAAGACGCCTTGATACAGTGACTGCTGAGTACAAAAAATGGCGTCGATACTTCAAGGAGCGAATCCGGCAACAACAAGGCATCAACTTTCGGGAGAATCGTTGTTTGAATGAATCAGAGCTGCTGGAGAAGGTCAAGGAGGTGACTTTCATCCCTCACAGCTCAGGAAGTTATGTGTCCAGCACTGACCTCAATCTCCTTCAAGCTGACATGATGGAAATGGATTTCAATAATGACCTCTTTGCTAGTCTCAACCAGCCATTTCCCTTCCCTAATCCTCGGGAATTGAGTAAGTTTCTGCTGTTGCCATTACAGTTTTGTATATAAATCTCATTTGTTTTGCTAGAAGTACTTGATTGTGACAAATTCTTTGAAGTTTCTGATGAGGTCTTCAAATGATACATGAGGTATCAAATTAAATGAGAATGATGTGTAGATGAAAATATTATCAGCTTATAAGATTTGTTTATTCATATATGCAGAAGCTAACTTAGACAGAATTTGGAACGCTGTGAATCTACTGTAAAATCATACAAATTTGAATACATGCAAGAAGCACACAGATTTATTTAGTGTCCCCTTGGCGATCATAGATTTTATTTGAAAATGTTAAATATAAATCTGAGATGAAAAAAGGCATATCTGTGATATGAAATTCCATCGAAAACATTGTCCTGCTATTGCTATTAACAGGTCAGTTGGGATGTGCAGACTTGATTCAGCCAGGCCTTATTCAGCTCCAGCCTAATCTTGAGGAATTCATGGACATTGATAGCATGCAAGGTTAGATCAGTCCCACATTGCTGACTCCACCATTTAGTTCCTTGTGCTTTCAATGTTTTCATTAACCCCAGCTACACCACTTAACATTCAGTTGTCAGAGAGTGAGCATTAGCACAGCTGTAAAACTGATCATAGTTACATGGTTTCTTTTGCCAGATAACTTGACAAGAAAAGGAGTTCTTTTTCTTTAATATGTCTCGACATTTGCAGTGTATGTTGACTGGCATCATGAGGTCTTAGAATGAAAGGTTTCAGTGAGGATTGAAATTTGGATGGATTTAATGTCAAATTGAAAAATGATATTGACAGCCAGAATTTCTTTCTCATTTTTCTCAGACCTGTTCAACATTAAAGCCCCCGGAAGTGTTCCTCTTATGTCTGACACAGCTACTAGTGTTGATATGACTCAGGTAATCAAGTTGTATATTGTGACAGATGTGAGAGAGAAGGAGTGGTTTAAATATTATATTTATGACAAGTGATTAATTTTTTGACAGTGCATTATTTATCACCTTGAAGCTCCACCCATCTGTACCTGCTTAGATTTTGTTGTTGTGTGACTTTCAGAATGAGCACGATTTTGCCCAATAAAATAAATTGTTGTTGTTGTCTTCAAATAAAATGATTTTAATGTCTTCGTTTGGGTGGCCTTCACTGACTGCTGGGAAAAAGAATGGAAGGACTGATTTCATAGTTTGATTATTGATCCATGATTTTATTTATAGTTTTACATTCTGGTATTTAAAAAAAGCCTGTCTTCTTTACAACAGGGAAATATACAGGGCTCAGAGATGTCATTTGCAGATTTTCTGTCAGGCTCTGTGGCCAATATTGTGACAGGAACAAATACAGTGCCAATGGAAAGATTGAATTCTTCTGAGCCCACGATAGGTGCATCAACCCTCTTGACCAACAGTACAGGAGTATCTCCAAACATTACATTTCAGCTGTCAGCAGATGGCCAGTGCCACTTCGACCCCAACTCACTGCTTTTTGGGGCATCAGTCCAACAGAATCTGACCAGTGTTTCCCCACAGACATTTACTATTGTTCCTACTGGAATTTATCCCAACCTTCAGAGTGCAACTGACACTCTGAGTGGTAATCAGAAACAGGGGACAACCTCTGTCACCATCCCATCATCAGAATTGTTAGCCCAGTTACTACAGCAGCATCAACAACAGCCTGTGGAACTGACCGTTACAGGGAAAAAAGATTCTCACCAGCAGGCACCAACACCCATTCAACCAGCTCCCTCATTAATGCAACAGCCTCATCATCGCACCTCCCAACAACAACCACAGCAACAGTTGTTTCAGCCATCATTATCTTCTCAGAGTCCCCTGCTGGCCCAGTCTCTCTCAGCTCCTCAACAGCAGCGGCAGCAAGTCATGGTGGTGCAGCCTGCATCTCAACAGAAAAAATCTACAAAAATCAACAAAATGCAGAAACACATAGGGAATAATGAAGGGCATGCACAAACAGGAAGAAGTGTTGGAACACAAAAGATGTCTGGATCCACCAACAATAAGAAAAAGGATGGACCATTTGCGGTGCCTGTAAGTTTCCAACAACATTTTTATTTTGTCTTATGATTTGGTATCTCTCAAGCTATTTGGATAGATATAGCGAATTATTTTACAAAGTGTTCCGAAGGAGTGGCCATCAAAAATGAGATATTATGATTTTGCTGTTATTATTTTGCATTTTTGCAATATGTCTCGCGGCCAGTCGAAATGAGACGTAAGTCGGTGGACTAGAATGGAGAAATTAGGCTTTGAATGTGATGAGGGGGGGTCAGAGATCAATTTTTTTTTTTTTATTGCAGAAATCGAAAGTGCATTCATTTCTACACTAGACAGTATCAGTCTTACCCTCGATGTATACATATTTCTTGATCAAAATCGGGTTTTTTATGAGGTAGGTATGTAGATTTATATGTACAGCCGTTCATTTAAACTCGATTTACTCGGAATTCCGCTCATTGCTGAGTGGTCCCCCTTTGCCTCTTTAAACTGCAATATCTCTGGCTAGAATAGAGTTAGTTCAAAACTTTTTTCACTACCTGAAATGGTATGAAATAAGCTTTCATATGATACGAAAAACTCCATATGGTGAAAAATCGACATGCGTCTCATTTTGACTGGTTGCGAGACATATGCTTTCTGGCTGTTCTTTGCATCAGGCGCCAGTATAGTTTCAGATGGTATCCAGTTATAAAATCTTTCATATTATCACACCTTTGTCCTAGCATCTGGTATTTTATTCCACACTGGGTGTATGCCATGGATGATGGTTTGAAATGATGGGTTTTGCATAAAGAACAAAGCCCAGACAGGTGGATTTGTGCTGGAAATTGATCTTTACAGTTCCATTCATGTGTGTGGATAATGAAACAGGAGTGGAGACTTCTCAGGTAACTTACAGAATTGATGGTTCCTATGTATGATGGATTTGTTTTGTTTTGCTTTGTTTTTGTTTTTTTTGTTGTTGGTTTCGTTTCTTGCCGTCTTGTTTTGATAAAATCATTAATTTCTCTAAAGGCCCTTTATCCTTCCCTTGGTCTATGTGGAGAGTCCCAGAAAATCTGGTAGTCTGTTTGCTTGGAGTCAAACCTCAGATATTCCTCATCTCCATCCCCATTAAGTGTCATAATTCGTTGTCAAGATTAAGTAATTTTTCTTTCACATGTGCTTGTTTTCATTATGTCTTACAGGCAAAGCCAGTTACTATGCCTCGCAAGAATCGTGTCATTGCTCCTGCACCACCCTCAGCCCCAGTCCAACAGAACACAGTCACTCCATCCCCCTCTTCACAGGCCTCTTATCTGGCTGAACTGCTAAAAAATGGTAAGTGGAACAAGATTGTGAATTTGCTTCACATTTTCACTTGTCTTTTTACTTATGAAAAAAATAGGCTACAATCATCATTCAGCTTCCAAATATACTCCAGGTATTGAACTTAAGTATCAGAACAAAAAGTCTTGCTTCTTGATAGTTTGATATGGTATGTTATTTGTCATATGATTTATCTATGAAAGTCTTTAATGACCTTATGATGTAGATTTAATGGGAAATGCACTGATGCTATTTTATGATAATTTGTTATATCAGAGAATGATCATTGAACTATACTTTCTGATCCCTTTTCTTGTTTTTCATCCCAGGCACATACCCAGGTGCATTCATCAATGTGAAGAAAGAGCCAGCACTACAAGCAGCCACTGCTGCCATGACCAGTCCCATTAAGACAACCACAAACTTGTATCCACAAATACGTCCCAACCTCAACTCTGCTACCTTCAATCAGCCTGTTACTTTGCCCACCATGGTTTCCATGGCAACAGGGGGACAAATCCAGACTACTCAGCCTTTGCTGACTGGAACCTCGGTGTCATCACTTCAGGGTACACAGGTATAGAGGCAGTTGTCAGTATTGCATTGTTATGCAGTGTCACATGGTGCTGGGAACATGATTCTCCAGTGCTAGAGCCCAGGACTTGTCATTGCTGCCCTGGTTTGCTTTTGTTATGACAGAAATCCATCTATCTCTCCCAAATCCGTAGTAGGAGATGTTGTGAAAATTTTCTTTGGCATAATGGACCTAAAAGTTTGCTGCTGGTTATTTTATTTTATTAATTAACAGTTCTCTGGTTCATGTTTTTTTTTTAAATCCCAGCAAAACACTTCATGTATTGAAATTATTTTTTGCATCTTTTTAACTCACTGAACCAGATTTTTAACTGTTTTTTTTTTTTTTTTCATCTTCTTTGTATTTGGTAAAAAAATAATCATTTTTGAATTTCAGAAAAGTGTGGAAAAAACAGATCTATGAGAAAACAGAAAATATGAGATGGGGGAAAAATAACTGCAGTTCATCATTTTTCTTTCAATAACTTCCTTTGTGTATAAAATGATATTCAAGGGTAGCTCTGAAATAGAATAGAAGAGGACATATAAATTACAGTGAAAGGTTGGAAAGAAATGATCAAAACATTTCTCAAAACCACTTTTCCTCCCCGTAAATAACTCCCATTTGTAAATCTTCTTCACTGTGGGTAGGGGAAATGGTTTGATCTTTAATTCTTATATTTTGATATTTGGCAATTTACCTAAGTTGTTTATGATGTACCCATACTGCATGTCAGCCATTTGTGTTTATGGGTGTCATGATCCATGTGAAGGGGTAAAGAATCATAATGATATCTTGCATTCTCAGAAGAAAGCTGAATCCTCCCCCTTTTTCACTCACCTTCCGACTTGATGTTGTTTTAGATGATAAGGGTTTAGTCTCTTCATGGACTTTTATCAGAGAAACATTGTGAGCATATGGTGATTTTCACAACCTAATGATCATAATGTATTGTTAAGTGTATTTATCTTACATTATGTTTCCTTCATGATTGTTCATTGTTTTTGTTGACAGATTAACAGCCAGGGATTGAATAGTGTGATTTTGCCTAGCCAACTGGGTACCTTTGAACCAACCTCTCCCCCTATCCTCAAAGAGACAACAGTCAGATTTTCTCCATTGGTTTCCAGCGGTATGTACAATAATCACTTGTGATTAACAGTTGCCTTAGTTAGGAAATTCTTTATGATATTTTTAGCTCTGAACATGTCAGATACTGACTTCAGGTAAAAAGATCATTTGCTTGGTCATACTTTTTGTTTTTGAAAGGACTACATATGAATTATTTGAAGATGTTTATGAAATTTGGTTAAATACTCGATGCAGATTTGACATGCAAAAGCATGCAATTTTCCCTTTTACAGATTAAAGTACTGAATTCTTAACAATTCACTTCTCATTGTCATAACCACTTTCATATTTCCCAAATGTTTGCAGTGCCCACTCCTCCATCACCATCTGCGTCCCCAAGCAACCTCCTACCAAAGAGTCCTTTATCCAGCCCACAGATGGTCAAACGATCACCTTCTCCTATCCCATCTATGGACACCAGCAGTAGCATAGAGCCTGTCTCACCTTATTCTACCACATCTATGGTATGTCAGTCTGATGGATTGCAGTAGTAATATTATAACACATTTCCTTCATGCACAGTGAAAAAGAATTTTGGATTAAAGTTATTGGCATTATTGAGTAGAAAAAGAGGTGAAGATATTTCACAAGAATTATTTTTATTATAATACAGTGGGCTCCGCCTAAGAGTCCGGTCCGCCTAAGAACCCACCTCTGCTGCGACACCAAATTTTTTCTCTATAATTTACTCCTCTAAGAACCCGATCTGGGCACTCCCAGATAAAAAAATCAGTCTAAGAGCCCGGTGTCGGACCAAGATGCACGAGTACTTATGAGGTAATTCCACATCATACTGTCCACTTGAGAGAAATGCACAGCCCTAGATGTGCAGTATTAAGGGGGTGGAGGTGGAGGGAGCAGGTAGACAGAGGAGTGGAAGTGATGGTTGATGTATGACTGCATAATCAGACCATGTTGTTGACTAGCCCGTAGCCATTTCTTTGTTTTGACAACACGTGGGACGGCACATGTGACTGGATTTGTGGATAACGAGGCGTAAGTTTAACCTCCTGACTGGTCAGCTGTTTTGCTCCTTCGGTTGGTCTGTAAACACTTGAGTCACGCGTGCGATTATCCATGGGGTGGCATAGCAATATCATGTTTTCAACATGGATACCGTTATGTGAAAATCACATGGCGTTTAATCGCTGAGCAGTATTGATGTAACTATACGCTAAAAAGATCAGGAATTGCTACATCTAATTATAACAAACACAGGGAAGAAGGCTGTACCTATTCACATATAAATCTTTAACTAACGGTAATGATCAACTAATCATGATAATGAAGACAATCTGTGGTCAAATGGGTTGCGTAACATTTCAATTCGCCTAAGAACCCGTCCGCCTAAGAGCTCGCTTTTTTTGTCTCCCGACGACCGGGTTCTTAGGCGGAGACCCTGTATAATGATATATGAAGCGAACTCTTGAAAGCAAATACATGAATTTTTTTATTGTACAGTTGTTGAAAGAGTGTTGGAAACAGGGTGAATGGGTGAAAATATCATTTTAACAAGGTTCATGTCTGACATGGCGGAAGCCTGTCTACATAAATACTAAAAGATTTTGATATGACTTAGGTTAAGAAAGTTTGCTAGTGCAATTGTTCTTTGAATTTAGTTTTTATTTGGAAAAAAAGAAGCATCATGGAAAGGTCAGAGTATTGTATTGAATTTTCTAATCATCGATTGGTACTGAGGTAAAAAACTTCATAGCATATATCTCTGCTTTATTGATAAAAAATTATTTTGTCAGAGATCAAAAAAGATTAGTGTGGTTATGTTAGTAATATGTGCTCAGAATAGCTGCAGAAACTCCAAAGAAAAAGTTAATGCCATTTATTTTTTTACTGCTTTAATTTGTTTGGTGGCATTTTTTACAGGGTGGCCCAGATTCTCCGGGTTCCAGTGAAGCCTCTTTCCCCCGAGATAACAGACGAGCTGCCCATTTGTCTGCTGAGCAGAAACGGCGTTGCAACTTGAAGGTAGAGATGCATTTTCAATTTGATAGTGTTTATGAATTAGATTTTCTTGGGTTTATTTAGTGAACTATAATGGAGAATAAAAAATAGAGTTGTTGGGAGAAAATGAGACTCTAGTGAAAACATACATAAAGTATGAATAATGATAAAGTCTAAACACCTTTGTCAAAATTGTCCAACATTGGAACAGGTCTGTGATTTTAGGAATTAATTTTTTTTCCGGTTCATCTGAGATTGTCAGATATTTCTTTTTTTGTATATTCTCTCAGTGAGAAGTATATTTTGACATGAAACTATTGACCAAAAAAAAAAGATAAATATTTTTTGAGTGGTTTAGCATTCAGAAGTTTTTCTTATCTGATGTACACAGTATATAGTTTTGTGATTGTATTTTTTGTAGATTATTTTTCACATTAAATAACATCTGTGACATTTTCAGACTGGCTTTGACATGTTGCAAAAGTTGGTCCCATCATTATCTCAGAATCCCAAAGTCAGCAAAGCTACAATGTTGCAGAAAAGTAAGTTTGATGCTATCTGTTTGCTCGTTTTAAAAAAATTTTTTTTTTTCAGGGCTATCCTCAGATTATGTTAACACTAGCAGTCTGAAGAAGAGCTCTAGACTGATAGCATTGTTGTTAAATCATCGCATGGAGTTTGAAATCTGACTCTTAACACAAATAAAATGATTAATTGAAGTGAAATGCTTGAAAAACATTTTTGTTTTTTACAACATAGCTTCATGCTGTGTCTAATTAGTACTCAGAAGCCTAAAGTAAATATAATTGAATTATAGCAAGGCTTGAAACCAGTGGTCCATTTCAAAGTCAGATTGCAATATGGCTTTTTGAGGGGCATACGGTAAAGTTATTTATGTTAACAAAAACATCTTGATAACTCGACCAGTGTTTCATTACAGTTTTCGAACGAAGCTTTTAGTTTCTGTCCATCCTTTCAGATTGAGCTTTAGAGTTCATAATGATAGGTTCCTTCTCTTTTGCTGTTTTCCCCAGCTGCTGAGTACTGCAAAAAGCTGAAAACAGAACGGTCTCAGATGCAGAAAGAAGCTACCATCTTGAAACAGGAAATTGATTCCTTGAACTCAGCTATCAGTATTGTCCAGTCGCAGCTGCCAGAGACAGGAGTGCCTGTCACTCGCCAGCGCAAAGACCAGATGAAAGAAATGTTTGATGAGTATGTCAGGACAAGAACTATTGACAACTGGAGATTCTGGATTGTATCCTTTTTACTGGGCGTGCTTGAGAAATCCATACATAGCATATTTGGGTTGGGGTCACTCTTGCATTTCATGAAAATGAAAGAAGAATGAGAAACAATGGCTGATTTCAGAAGCTCAAGATCTTTAAATAAACCTTTATCAGGGATGTCAAATTTCTGACAGACAGAAATCGAACTTTCTGACCATCACCGACCATTCTACTGTAAGCTGTTCTACTGTGGTCTTTTGCTGAGCCAACTACCCAATTGTGTTTTTTATTTTTTTTCTAATGCGATGTTAGTCCCACATGATAACAGTGAATCTGGAAGTTAGAATTTTTTGCATCCTTTGGATGAAAGATAAAGTGCTGTTTGAGTTGGTGGAGCTTAATATGCTCACACCTGACAACATTAAGTCAAGTGGTTGTGTGATTCAACATGTTAGAGTTTTGACAACAACAAATAATATCCCCATGGTCTTAGAAATGCTAATGCAAGAGGGCTGGTGATGGCAATCGAGATCTAGAAAATAGTTTTGCTCAATGATTATCCTGATAGCAGTGCTTAGGGCACACACTCCTTCTTTCCTGTGCGAACTTTGCAAATTTTTCTAAGCATAAAAAGCCTAGAATTTATGTATTTATTTATACAATTTTTTTGTGTTGTAACTAACTGGATAGTGCCTGAAATAATCATAGTCATGTCCATCTTTCTAGCCTAAGTGTTTTTTTTTTTTTTTTGTCTTTGGATTAAAGTAGTTAAGTGTCCATTCATAGCAGGTATCAATATCACGAATGAAACTATTTTGAAAAGTAAAAAAATCTGTTTTTTTTTTTTTTTTAATAAAGCAGTATGAACAGAGCCATGGCTGTCTTATCCAGGGGCAGTCATAATAACTTAAAAGAAGGCTCTCAGTGTTGTAATTGCAGATAATGCTTATTAGTGTCAAAATATATAAACAGCACAAGGTAGTTTCATGGTTGATTTGAGAAATTATCCAGTTGATTCTGGTGCATGCATAATTTGCAGACAGATAAGTGATCGTCTTTATCTTTTGTCAAGATGGTCAACCAGCTTTGTTAGTGATACGATCCTTAACCAGATTTTCAGTTTTCTGTGATTATGAATGCCTTGTATGATTCTTACTGCAATACTGTGTCAACAGCTAGTATGGAGGAGCTGTGCAGGACATCCATGACTTGGCTTGACCAGTCATGTTCTCTGGTCACTCTTAGACCCAGTGAGTATTAAAATGAATGTCCCCTCTGTAAACTTTTCTTCCTGTCAGTAGTCTTGATTTTTAATTTTTTTTCTAAAGTATATTTTTTTTTGTTAAATCAAGAATTTTGCGACTTGTATTCTTAGATTTTTATATTTTTTTCAGTAAAGTACTTTAGAATGTATCAGTTCTGACTTGTGATGCTCGATGCTACTATAGAAAAACCTGGTTAGGTTACAATCTGAATCAAAATAAGATTTCAGCACCAACTGCTGCATGTGTCCACAAATGTATGTTGTTTCATCATCCAAACAACTACCACAGGTTTCAAATATATTTTTTTATATATATTCAGGGATGTCAAATTTCCTACTTCAGTAGGATTTCATACTTTTTGGCAGTCAATAATCTCTCTTTTGGCCCCACATCTGGTATCATTTACCATTAATATACTTCAGTTTTATGTGTTACTAAAGAGTATGCCAGGGACTTTTCCTATTTTTTCATGTAGACAGATTGACATTCCAGTTTATTTATTTTCTTGAAAGGATGCCTCTGAATTGACTGATGTTTGACACAGTTTCCATCATTTGACCTTTCCATTTTTGTCTTTTTACTAGATGTTTTGGATGCTTTGAGACGGCTGAGCAAATCTACCAGCATCCTGACAGAGCCAGAGAAAGTGAAGGAACAGGCACTTCGAGCAGTAGTCAAACAGTCCAAAGGATCTATCAAATAGCCAGTGTTGCTGCTTAGTTTTTTTAAAAACAATAGAAACAACCCTGTTGGGAGCAGCACCAAACAGCTGTTTACAGATGCCACTGAAAAAGGAGTGATTCGTTTTCTGGATTGGAAAGTTCTGTATTTTCAGAAAAGGAAATGTTGAGACCTGCGTGTGTTAGTTCCTGTTTTTGGAATTAAAATCAGTTAGGAGCTGAGAAGCAAAGACTTGTGAAGTGTTATCAGTTGGATCATATCATCAAATTTGTGGATTGTTGAAGGCAGAAGAAGAAAAAAAAGTGTTCATGTGGTTGTGGAATGGAGAAATTATGTTTACTGGAAATATATGATGTTCATCTCCTTGGGTGCTGCTCCTAGTCTATTTGCCTCTCAGACTCTGTTGTGACATTTTACAAAAATGGCGTTCCAGTAACTTCACTGATGAATGAGATTAGTGGCTTGGATTTCAGACTGTCATATGTAAGAGGAACAGTCGGCACAGTGCAGTGTCGAGCACAGGCAACAAATGTTGCCATAACTGAGAGAAATAGATATGTGACAGGATACAAAGGAAGATCTATTTCTGCTGAAAAGTTTGAAAAGTAATCACTTTGTTCATATTGGTATCCATTAATTATATTACTCCAGTTGTGCCCTATGGTGGACTTGTGCATCCCCAAGGTTGCCAGTCCAAGTAAGCTTGTTACTGTAGTTTTGTGAAATTTAGATCTTGATTTAGCTTAGGACGTTCTAGGATGTCATTTGTAGGTAAGTGTGTAATGTTTCTATAACATTGTAGAAAAGTCAGTGACCATAACAAAAACTGATAAATTTATCATTTTGCAGTGATCGTGTGCGGCCTTATTGACAAGAATTTACTTGTTTCTCTGAATGTGAAGATAATTTAGGTTGTGAAGATGCTTCATAGAAAACTTGTGTCCAGCCACTACAGTTACAACTCATACCTAGGGCTGGTTTGATGACAGGAAAGTTTTTAAATGGGACTACTTATGTGTGTCATCTTAGTTACAAGCTGATCTTGCCAAGTTATTACTATATTAGTGTGCTTATATAGGGTACCAGTATAGTTATTACCTAATTGAGTGATCTTCACATATGAAAATGACCCATTTTTTTTTTTTTTTGTCACAGAAGTGCAGAATGTGTATATTAGTAACAGCATGGCTTAAGCTAACAACATAGGCCAGCTTTTTTTTTTTTTTAAATTAGTCACATATACTCTTCCATGACTTCTCATTGCAGATAGTAAAGGCCTGAAGGTTCAGTGTCAGTGTAGCTGGTCATAAAGTAATGCAGTTTTGTCACTATCCATCTCTATTTACTCACTACTTCCTTCAGGTAGAGGCAAAAAAAAAAAAAGTAGCAGATTGGATGTTTGCCTACTGAATGAGGCTTTCCTTTAGAACCTATTACAGTGATTAACTCTGTATGAGTTTCTATTATTGCAAACTATCGTTCACACCAAGATGCAGCTTGCACATTTTGAAATGAGTTCCTGAATAACTTATGCTTCAGACCCAGCTCTGGGATATTTCCCATCAGAAAGCCATCTTAGTTCCATGTCTTCTTGTACTTCATTCCATTTGGCTAAGTGGGTCTCTGTCCTGTAGTGAACATTGTGCAACATTTAAGGTTTTCTATTGTGCAGTCTCAGTGCATGCTACTTTGTTCATGACACAAAACATCTTGTCTTTGAGATGTCAGAAATCCCAGCTATTTACAGTGCCATTGTTACTAAATGACGGCAGAATTTTACTCGGGTATTAGAAAGGCATCTGAATTTTTTTGTTGTGTGAGTTGATGATAGGTCTTGTGTCAGAACTTTAAGTTACATAGAATTACTGGATGTAAAGGGGGATAAAGGTGAGAAAAAAATTGAATTTGAACAAATGTTAGCATTTTTAGATCTTGCTTTTTATTTCAAATACAATAACTCAACATTCTACTTTCAAGAACAATAGCTGGATTGCATGAATTTTAAAGCAAGGATGTAATTTAAAGGTTTTGTTGCATCCCAAGTGAAAAGCATGACTTTGGTTCCCATTTTTGAAAATTATATTTTTTTTCACTCATGAGTTGTTCAATCTAAAAACATCAGAAAACAATGACAGATAGGGCCACCAATAATAAGCCAATAGGCCCACCAATGTTATAAGCCTGAACTTGTAAAATAATAGCAGTATTAAAGAAAATGAATGTTTGTAACAAAGAAAATAACTTATATGCTAGTTCTAACTTGCCAAAAATAGATCATGAGTATGCGCTTTTTTTCAATGCAGAGTATCCCAAACTTTTGAGAATTTAAGACTTTCGAATTGCAGTTTTTTTGTTTTTTTTTTCTCAATCCAATGTGGCTACCACCGGTTGTGCAATAACGATGATACTTTTTTGTTTGTTTTAAATCTGTAGGCTATAATTGACTGATCTACCCCCTGAAAACAATTCAAATAAAGCCATATGTACAGTGTTTGAGTTTTCTTCAGCATTCCCGTGAACAGGAATGGAAATATTGTTCTTTACTGTGGTCGATAGACTATTTAACTAGCTCTCCTTCACATTTCATTGTCCACTTATGTGACCCCATTGTGAGTAAATTCTGGTATTGTAATTGAAGTCCCTTTTGGAATGTGGCTCATTGCACCAGTTGTATGACAGTTTCTTCTTTCAGAATAGCACCATATACTGATGATGAAATAGTTATAAAATTATTTTTGAGATGACCAGTAAATGAAAGATTAGACTAAAACTTTCATCAGTCCCTTCTGGCTTTTCCTTCAGTCCTTATTTTGTTCCAGCCATGATTGGCCATGGTGAAGCTTCGGGAGGCCTTTGTCTGGCTTAGACCTATCTGTGGTGAAAGAGAATACATACATATTTGCATGGAGTGATTGTGTTTGCAGGGGGGGGGGGGGGGGGGGGGGGGGTTTAAAAGGAGAGGTGGCACCTC
>JBCAUA010613304.1:0-16059 GCA_038406235.1 Peronia verruculata
CACACACACACACACACACACACACACACACACACACACACACACACACACACACACACACACACACACACAAGAAGGAATAGATTACTGTAGTTCTATGCAAGGGTTTGAATCATGACCTCAACAAAGAAAGAAGCACAGACGCTTTTAACGGGTAAATTTCAGTTGTTGCTTTTTTGTGTGTGTGTGTGTGTGTGTAGAAATGTGAATGATTATTGCAATTTTTCCCATTTGGTCTTCCACTATAAACAGAAGTAGGTAGTGGGAAGAGAGATGGGGTAGGGTACCATGCAGCTAACAATATTGCTTTCTATCAACAATCTTCAGATTGTTCATGATTGTTCAATGTCATGCCTCAACAGAAGGAGACACATTTAGCTAATCTAACATTGTGTCTTGACAATTCGTTGCAGTGAAACCGATTGGGGTATGGAGAAAAGATCAGGAAATACTAGACGGAACTATTTGCTTTGCTGTGCACACCATGACAGAAATAAAAAGGTTATAAATAAACATTACGTCAAGGGGTGACTGACAGCCAGAGTGTTAAGTAGAGCTAGAGAAAAATAGATCACGCCCGCAGTAGCTATCACTTCACATTTGTTATTATTAAGGTTAAAATCAGGCGCCTTCCTTGGACCTATTGGCCCAGTTAGAGCTGGAATCTATTTGGGCCTATTGATGCACCTCTTTCTCTCTGTCCGTGCGCAAGAAAGGTATGTATCCAGTTAATTATGTAACTTCTCCCCTCCCCTCAAAAACAGCGAACAGATGTTCCTATGTGCGAGCCAATACAAAATATTTTCGCCTTCACTATGTGGTGCAACTTCTTTTTTATTTGCTCATGCTTCCTCATTGCAATACTAGGCACAGATAGACACTCCGTTAAAATTATCATCAGCACGGCAGCAGAATTAACTAATAATAATGACTGCTTTTCACCGACCGTCAAAGATGAGACTGATGAGACGATGAATAACTGTCCAGACAGCCTGCAGCCAAGGGATTATGTTCATGAATTACGCATTTCAAGCCGTGGAAACTTTCCGTTATTCCCCTTATCTATCCACCATCATTCAGTTTGCTTTCAGATAAAATCATCATTCATGTGGTCTCCATATAGAAACACAATGCCATTTAATACATTTGCTGGTTTTATTATTCAGCATTAAGTGCTCTCATGTTCCTGGCATTGCGAGCGCCATGGGGATTTAGTAAAGAGCTGCCTGTTCCATGATGAATCAATTATTGACGTCCACCAATTTCTGGCGTGCTTTCAGCAAAGATAATATAACCTTGGTGGCACACCCTGAGGCTTCTGTTGCTACATTAAGCAGATCTATCAGATGGACATGTAATTATGTATTGTCAACGACGAGTTCAGTATTTAATTATACTTACTGCAGGATAAGACAGGTGGAGAAATTGTTCATCTACTATAAGAGAATAAACTGCTAAGTCGTTTTGAAATTACTATTTTAATAACCATGAACCAGTTAAAAGTGCAGTAACTATAAAGCGAACGGTAGGATTTATCATTGTTTGCCCATGGAAATCATGAGAAATGTCCGAATTTCTTTCATTCCATCTTTTGGTCTCACTATGTTTTGTTGTAAATAATGCTAACATGTAAGAATTTATCTCATAATACATAGGTGCGGATGATGTGGAGTTGGGCAGATTAGGTTGAAAGGTATATTACATCGTTTTCATTGATGATCTTGTAATGGGTACTTATTGTATAACAATAGCGGTCATAACAGCAGTAACAGCAGTAATTATTGTAGTAATATAGCAGTAGCGTGATAGTAGAGCTAATAGTGGTGGAGGTGGAAATAGTATTAGCAGGTGTTGTAGTAGTCGTCGTGGTCGTCGTAGTTGTTGTTGTAATTATTGTTAATGTTGTTGGTTGTTGTTATTCTTGTTGTAATTGTTTAAAATAAGGAAGCTACTTCTATGATAGTGTAAAAGTAAGATTTTTTTTTTTTAATTTACCGAAGAGGAAGTTATGCGCAATTAGAGAAGCCAGATCTAAACCCCTGCCTTTGATACAAATAATACCACGGTAGCCGCCATGCTAACTGTCTGCAGCTTACTGCTAGCTTCCCTAAAGAAAAGTTGATATCTGAAAGGCTAAATAAATTAGATCACTTTCCCTCTGGGATGAGGAGACAGCCACGTCCATCCTCAGCAATCGATGAGAGATTGGAAGAGTGAGAGGGTGTCTGCGATGCAAAATTCCACTGCATCACTGACAAGTTGGTAAGGTTTCATATCTCTGTGGCTATAGATTCTCAAACTATAGTTACTGTGTACAAAACGAAGCAAAGGTGATTTTGTTTTTTAAAAAATCTAAATTAAAAAGATGTAAACTATGGGAAAAATGGCAATCTCGATCGTCATCATTGTGATCAATGCTCCTCACCCACGAGGCTTTGCAAACCATAACATGGAAACATTAGTTGAAAAACAGTAGTATATGGCACCTAGGATCATCTAAGCAAGTACTGACTCCTGAATAGTAGCATTATCAAGAGTACAAAGGCGTCATGTTGCAGATCTTTAAAATTACCTAGATCAATAAAGGTTCCAAAATGTAGCGTGTCCCATTTTTCCGTCAGTTTCAAAATTATGTTTGTATTAAAGTGACGAATTAATTGTCTATTGTCTCGCACTCTAAATAAATAAACTAAACTAAGCTGTAATCAAAATTATTTTTAAAAAGATTATGATTACGGTGATAATGATAACGACGTCAATTTGGCATCGCTATCAAGTTCTTTATAGATTTCTGTGTTATTTGTTTTTCTTGAATTGTTTTATTAGTTACCGGTCTTGACTCGTCGTATATTTATAAAATGATAACGACGTCAATGATGATAATCTCCACTCTCTTCCTCCACATTTCCGCTTTACTTTCATAGCTCCCAGATAATGGCCTGTGGTTTTAGCAAGTTTCCAGATTAGGAGAACCCTCGGACCGAGTTGCGTGATAAAGTGAGCTAATGAGTTCTTATACGAGACTGGAGACTCGCAGTCCAGACACCGCCTTTTTCGTCGCACATAGAGCAGTCTCTCGCGTGCTTGCCAGCGGCGCAGTCCATGCCAGAATCTGATTGTCATACATCTATGTCAATACAAATATATAAGCCCAAACTCTTATTTATCCTCATCTTATCGAACCCATCACAATATCTGTCCTGCAGCCAGTCAGAATAAATCGTATCTCGATTTTCCACCAAACCGAGCTATGACTATCACATAAATCCTTATTTTGTATACTCTTACATTTGCATTTGGTGTTAAAAAAAAAAAAATTTTTCAGCTAAATTGACTGCACGCAGAGGTATTGCAAATTTGAAGAGATAGCGGGTACAAACATGGACAAAAAAGAAGAGGTTAGTACATGCATCTACAAATTCATCGTAAAATATCGTGATATACTTTTAACCTTCATCTACGAGCAGTATTTTCTTAGCAGATATCAGATCACCTTTATAATTATTAATCAATCCCCAATTTATATTTATGACTCCAGCAATGTGCGGTTCATTCTGATTGGCAGCGAGACATTTTTCTAACCCCTTTCTCTTATTTTCCATGGCTATCTTACACGTGCCTCTGAAAAAGGATTCTCAAAACGTTTCGGTAAATAGACTAGTAATACATTCATTTGTAAGCAAAATGGCCAGTAATTTCCTAAATTGACATTCTGTATAACAGCATTTGAGAAAGAGCAAAGGCCACAAATGGGCCGTGGAGACATTACAAGAAAATCAAAGCTAGAAAAATCAGTAAATTATCATGGAACAAGGCAAACGTTGAACTACGAGTGTACATGACAGGAGCAGCCTGACTCGTTAAACTCTGTGGTAGCACTTTCATTTTTTATATTCATCCATTGGCCCATTCATCCATCTGCACATCCATCGATCTATCCATCCGTCCTTCCACCCATCCATCCTTCTTGTACCTCCCTACTGTGCCGAACAGTAGTCCTTACTTTCACTTGCAGCCTGAAAGTCAGTCAGTAGCGACTGGCGCTATCAAGAGCGACTGGTAGGCAGCAGTCTATCTGTCATGGAGCTATCAGTGGTATCGAGAAAGCCAACATGACTATCTGCCTCCCGCAGTGACAGTAATAGCCGGGCCGGGCCTTGCCTAACCCACGGGCACTGCTACTACATACTCTGGTCTGCCAGGTGATAAAAGATCAGAACTGTGACCATCAGAGCGGTAAGGGGATGGACATTAATTACAAGATGGAAGACGTGAAGAGGGAAGATGGGTAAGAACCTAGTCAGGCAAGAATGCCTTAAGTTGTAAGATAGAAGTCCAGAAGGTGTGTATTTGATATGTTGTATACACAAATCCACCTTGTTGATAAAGCAAATAATTATTAAAGTGGATAAATCAGTTTCATCGATAAAGGTACTCAATCAAACATAATTTTCTAAATCTTTTGACTGCCAGTTACAGCAGTTACGGTGCTTTTGAATCTGCTTTCTGCAACAGCTTGTGTTTAGCAACAGACCGAAATTCTCAATAACTAAACGGGTGCACTATTTTCAGGACTGATAAATGTCACAGAATAAAATATAGAATGTAATAATGAGAGGTAACCGGTCGAGTGAAAGAGTTTAAGTAATCAAAAGCTTACATAGAAACCAGCTAGCAAGCATGTCAATAGAGTGCTTTTAATTTTCTTTTTCTTCTTTTCGTTTAATGAGTTCAATTTGTTATCATAAAGATATTTTGTCCAAAGAGTTAAGGCGAAATGTGTGAACAGTCTAAAATAGTGTCACTGGGTACTCGATTTTCGAATTAGTGTCTTTGTTCGTGTAAAAATAAGTAGGAACAGAAGATTCACATACCCATCAGTTGCTGACTTGACATCTCAAAGGACAAAGGTTTTGTGTCAAAATAAAGGATTAATTTCGTTGCAACAAGTACAACTCACGCTCTGTAGTGTTGTCTCCCCTGTGGAAAGAAAGTGCAAAGACATGAGGTTTTGTAAGGAGGAAACTTCACGAGGAAAGCAGCAACGTATTACCTAACAGAGCTAGAACTATGAAACTATATTCATGTAAAGATTGAATGTTTTAAAGAGAAAAAGTTAAGAACAAGCAAGGCTGCGGCACGCACGAAGCACCTTTCCTGTCCAATACATGTAGTAAAAAGGATTAAAGTTCACTGCATAAATCACACAACCTGAAAAGCGACCAAATAATCATTCCTTTATGTTTTGTTTTCACTTCGTTTCAGATAAAGGCCATTCCTTATGAAGTGGTATCATTCAGAAAGAATATTTTTCAATCTTTTGGGTTCCTCAGGAGTGGTATGGATGTGTTGAAGAAAAGGACTCTCGATGAAATGTGGAGTAGAAAATATTTCAAGACCTGAGGTTGTACGGACTGAACTTTGATTCACTGACTTTGCTGGGCTTGAGTTTGTTAAACCTTGATGTTATTTCATTTTAACTTGTGAGTGCCAACTTTCATGAAATCTGCAGCATAAATACAGCACTATGGTGCATTTGCTCTGGGACAAGAAGACCTGGATCGGCTGAATAAAAGAGACACTCTCCTCATGTAATGGCATCCTATCCAGGAGGAACTTCCTCTTTTGACTTTCTTTCTTTTCTTGAAACATTCTAAATCGTTTAAAGGACAGGACAGCATGATAGGATTTCTTGTAGTTCAGTTTTATTAAAAGAGAAGAAGTCAACGAGTGTTGGCGACAGCA
This sequence comes from Peronia verruculata, assembly GCA_038406235.1. NCBI lineage: Eukaryota > Metazoa > Mollusca > Gastropoda > Systellommatophora > Onchidiidae > Peronia > Peronia verruculata. The sequence continues at coordinate 5,746 of JBCAUA010613304.1, forward strand.
CAGTGTGCTGGAACTGAAGCCAGACGAAGTGCGTGCACTAAACAGTCTGGGTGAGCACAGGAAGAGGGAACATCTCTAAGCCGAACTCACACATTGAAAGGAAACTGATAAGACTTGAGCTTTACATCTCGACATAAAATCATTATCTCATTATCTCTCATCAACCCCATCTTAAATCTTATTCTCGACATACCAGGAGAGAAGTGATCCTCTCAACATAATAGCGTTCAAGAACGTAGACTCCTCTAATCTTATGTCTCGCTGCTTGCTCCTCTACTCCCCCCCCCCCTTTCCTCACCCCCTACTCGGGCCACCCAAATAATCACTGAGGTTCACCTCCTATATCAATATCTAGATTCACATGTCCAAAACAGTTTGGGAATAATTAAGTCTATTTGTACTTTATCTGTGCTTTCGTTTTCCTCATCTTGCCCCTCTGAATGTCGCGCTCTGTCTCATTGCCGCAAAACGAGATTATCTAAATGCTGACAGCCTCTTTCAATTCACCTGTTCTTCCAGTATTGGCTTCTTTCCTGTATAAATTCATTCGAAGCAGATGAAATTATTGTCGTTAGAGGCTAGTGTTCTCACAGACGAGCCCCTTTCCCCCCCCCTTCTTTTTCTCTCATTCATTCTTTATTTCTTCTCCTATCACACCTCCTCTTTCTCTCTCTCTCTCTCTCTCTCTCTCTCCCTCTCTCTCTCTTTGTCTCCCTGCCCAGCCCATTAGTTTTATTTCACCTAATCCATACTATAAATCTGCTATAAAAAAAAAAAAAACCCAATAGGATTATGGACAAGATAACTGCATAATGCACCCAACATTGCTGCATAATAATGCTTATGAATCTGTGTTTCTATATACATAATCCTGAAGAAAAAAAAAAAAAAGCTGACGTTGTCTGACGTTATCCTAAAAAGGCGATAAAAATTGAAAAATAAACGCGAGAGTGTTTGATCCGAATTGTACATTCCATAGATTATGGCGCGTTCAGAACACCAAACACCTTTTTTTCTGAGTAACATTCAGTTTAATCATCTAATATAACGACCTGGGGGTGCTTGCTATACACATGCTAGCGTTACATAACTAACTGGATAAAATAACATTCTTACTCACGGGCAGAGAGAAAGAGGCGCATCAATAGGCCCAACTAAACTCGAGGGTCTAGGAGGGCCAGCTGGCCCAAATAGATCGCGCAATAAAAAAAAAAAAAAAATCTCATAGGAAGGCCGTGGGTGCACATCTAGTTCTTTAACATGTATCAGATAAATTCTAACTCTGGTTTTCATTTCATCCTCTGTACTTTTAATCTCCACTCATCTCTCGTTCTCACCCTCACTTTCTCTCCCTCGTTTGTCCTGTTCTCTCCATCATCCCCTTTCCTACGGCCCTTTCCCAAGTTCTCTAAGTTGTAAGCATCATCTCAAATTCTTCAGAGACGTTTTAGAATTTCAGTCAACGTCCTAACACATTTATTGATATTTGACCTTAGCAGAATGAATTTCTGAGTAAAATCAGTTTTTGCTCTCTTTTGGAAAGCAGAGTTTTGCTTCCGAGGTAGAATCAAGTTCTGTGCCTCAACATAGACTAAAATATATTGATACATTTTTCTTATTTCAAACATGCCATAAATGAAAGACCTTTTTACTTGTTATCAAGCCAATATTCTTTACATTACATTTTTATCGTTTTAGCTGTAATGACGATACATAAATATAATAAAATATATCTGTGTATGTGTATGTGTGTGTGTATGTTAAAAACAGTAGCATAAAAATTGTGAAAGAATTTGAAACATCGGCACTTTTTTTTTTTTTTTTTCGTTGAATCTGAGTACAGTTTATGCTGTGTTCCAACATTTATTGTGGACTACAACTCTGGTTTGAAACACTGAACACTGAAAAACATTACGTAAGATTTTGAAATTTGGCACGGGAATTCTGGAATAATGATTATTGTCAATACACAAGCAACTATTATATGATTATAAAAGTTTGTTTTATTCAATGATTATCTAAACCGACATAATGTAATTTAATTCCGTACTTAAGAAACCCGGGATTGTCTGATTTACAGATTGGGCTTGATATTCAAAATAGGTAAAATCAAGTGAGCACTTGTTAATGATCAGCTCGGAGAAATTCGAGTAAGGCGATGGATAGGCTAACATTTTCTTAGACGTTGTGATTGGAATTTATCATCATCTTACATTATTTTTTTCCCCATTCTGAACAGCAACTGTTAGATATCACCGACCCAATGGCAGCAGAATGATAAATAATCAGAAAATACAATTAAAAATTAAAAATAAGCTTACAGTCAACTAGGGGGGAAAACATTTAAAATGCAACATTACGGAGCATGCATTTTATACATTTTTGGCTGACTCCATTCTGCTTTGGACTGCTGATAACATAATAAGTATACTATGATTTGAATTTTTAAAAGAACGTTATTAAATGTGTATGTTTTTCTAATTCCAAAAGATTGTCTATGGAATTTCAGAGTAAAAAAAAACAAACAAACAAAAAAAGAGGCACTGTACCATCTAGGATACTATGGTAATTAAATGCTGCGCTTGCAATTCTCTGAGACAAAGGTCAAAATAATAAAACTATTAATAAACTGCTTCATTGGAAACACGGACGACAAGCCAATAACAAAATGACTAACACAAGGTATGAATTAGGCTGTTTTTATCCAAATTTATTGATACGTACGGTCCAAAACTTGTGGGCATTTGTGGTTTAGCTCATCGCTTTTACTGAACAAAAAAAAAATAGACTGGACATTTGCTTTAGACGTCTCTCCTCACCTCTGGCAATAAACAGCCATGTTTACGACAGGGGAGGTAATTTATAGGCCGTAATGTCCAGTTTCTTGTTTCTACAGCGCTCGCCTGGCCAGGGAAATATGTTTTAAATGTGGACAATATTGGATCGAGCTGGCCCTGGCGCTACGTGCCACAATGTAATCAATCAGGCACAGAACAATAACAGTGGTGTGCTTTTGGCAGTGTGTTTGTGTGATAGGAAATACGTAGTGGTGTACGCAAACTGCTTTTAGGTCAAAAGTTTACTCAGGACCTTGATGTTCTTCTTCTGTCTCACCTGCCAGTCGCTCGTCCATCCATCCATCCATCCATCCATCCATCCATCCATCCATCCATCCATCCATCCATCCATCCATCCATCCTTCCATCCATCCATTCATGTTTTTACCCGTCCAACATTCCATCCGTCCGTTCACCCTCCACTTCTTCCCTGCCTCCATTTCTTTCTCCCTGAATTCCTCCATCCATGCAACCATCCATCCATCCATGCATTCAAAAAATTCATCCATCCAAACATGACGAACATTCCTACATATGGACTATCTAAGATTTAATATCACTGTCATCAGACTAATTAAGCCATCTTTAGCAATAGAACCCTCTTTGACCTAAGACGATTGTGCTTAAATCGCAGAGAAATAAATTGAGGGAAATTAGTTCATAGCAACATTGTTAATGACGATGCTACCTAAGCTGGACCACCTCATACAATTTTCTCTCTACCTCCGTCAAAACCAAACCATCAATCAGGAAATGTTTGACACACAATTTATTGGTTTTCCATTAAATTCCGGGGTTCCAATACTCTTTGGGGTGATGAGACAGTTACCAAATACTTGTCGGCAAGCAGCATTTTCTCTAATGTTACACGAGAGATCTATAAATATTTCAGTGATCAACCAATTTGGAAATTTAATAATTGAATAGAAGCAGAAATATTAAACAATTTAGAAAAAAAGTAGCCCATTAGATCCATATCTGTTACTGTTTATTGACTATTCCAAATGAAAAAACATTTTGTTAGAATAAAATCCGCAGGAGCGGAAACGTCGAAGTGAACCCATTGAATTCGTTTTTATATTATTCTTATGTTTACATATTTTCATATCAATTAAGTTGTGTTATCTTTTGACATATAATGTATCTATGTTCATATTTTTATCCATTCGTTTTTTTTTGTTTTTGTTTTTTTTTTGGCAAGGTATCTGTTTCTATCAAGCCGAATATAGTATGAAGGAAGTCCAGTTGTCACCTGAATGCCCCTGTTTCCATTCATTCAGATCATTATAACATCATATGGAAATTGAACGCATTGCACAACGGAACGGTGGTACATGAAATATCTCGCATTGTAGGACACAACATCCAGTTCAAGATGTCTTTTCGGTCTCCGTAATGTGACTAGTGTTGCCTCTCAAGAGGAGGCCTTGTTGTCTTCAGACATACCTGGCGAGTTTAAAAAGGTAAAGGTCATCATGGATCGAGAGTGAATGTCAGAGGAATATAATAATAATAATAACAATAATAATAATAGAGAGTATTTATATAGCGCTTATCCCCGTAATTATAGGCTCTAAGCCCTTTACAATCTATTATTACCCAGACAGACCCAAAGAAGACACTCATAAACGTTCTCAGCTTCCTGAGAGGCACACAGGGAGGCTACCTATTAGTATTAGACGCTCAAATCCTTATCAGTCTAACAATATCAATCACTGTCCATAGTCGGGTAGCCATTCAAACCTGGGTGGAGTCAAGAAATGTGTGTAAATTGCTTTTCCCAAGGACAAAATATCGGGACCAGTCAGGATTCGAACCCGGAACTTCAAATCCCGAGTCGACGGCCTAACCGCTAGCCCACAACACGACTCTATACAGATCATATTGCTGTATTTCTGGTCGTACACGTATCTTCCACTTCACTTATCAGTCCAAGATTTTTTTATCTCGTGACTTTTAGTCCGTGTTATATCAATCATAGCATGTGGTCAGTAATGGGGTATCTGAGAGTGCTAAGTACTTGTGCTATTACAAGATAGTCTAACTACGGCGATAGCCTCTCTGAGTGTCTCACAATTGATATCTTTACAAATATTGTTGTGAATGCCTGGAAGGAGAGGGGGGGGGGGGGACATAAAGATAGAGAAAGAGGGCTAAAGGAGAGGAGAAAAGGGGGAGAGAATGGGAAGTGTAGACATGCGTGAAATTCTAATGCTTAGTTATTTGTAATGCACTAAGATGCACACTCTTCCAAAAATATGCTCGCCTGTTTGGGTTTATTATGGAAAAACAAATACTTAAGTTTCACAGCTTAGAAAACCATAACCCATGTCTCAATATAAACAGGCGTGATTACAAAATTAGCGAGAAAAACGAAACATCAGCGGCATTGAATGTTGTAATGTTGTAAAAAATAATCTGAACGATCCTTCCTTTCATTTACTTTTATCTTCCCTCTTATTTCTGAAGCCGGAGATTGGTTAAGAACAGAGAGCAGGTGTAACTAATTTTTTTTTGCTGTGTCTTCAACGGAAGTGTAGCTTCTTCTCCAAACTTAAGTGGCACATAACATTGCTTGTTTCTTGTTACAGATTTTTTCCCGTATGGTATCAGTTAACGCAAGCCAACACTATAAGTATATAAACGTAAGAGGGTAAAAATTACGTGAACCATGAGAGTGAAAATAATTAGTATGCTATAACGGAGCGGAACATTTGCCTCGATGTTTTTGGTCCTTTTTTTTTTTTTTTGTGCAAAGTGGCATAGCGTTTGTCTTCTGGGTTGAGAATACGTTTGTGAATTTTCTGACGACGATAAAAACGATAACATGCATGGGACTTGATGAGTGAATCTGCAGAAAAAGGGTTGACGACAAGAAGAGAATAAATATAAAGGGTAATGGAAAGTGAAGAGGTTATTATTGTCGTTTCACCCGACCAACTCCTTATATTAAGACTCATGTTAAAAGCATAAAATATAATGTTATTGAAGGGTCTGGCATGTTAAAATATAAAATGATAATAAGAAAATAACAGCTGCAATCCTGAAGATTAAAATGTCAGGCCTGGAATGAACAGCAAACGGTAAAACATTCAGTGCCGCTTATTATTGTAATTATTTTGTAATAGAATGAACGCTTTCAGGTTTCCCACTGACATACACGCTATGATTTTATAACGCAAAGTATACGCCACTGAGGGTAACATCTTCGACTGACAACTAAAGTTAAGCACATGGGTGTAAAAAGATGAGGCTTAAATGGAAATATGAGTAAGTATAGCACTGTACTGTCTAGAACGGCTCAATCAAATAGCCAATAAACACTGCAGTGCCAGAATGGCAAGAGTAGTGAGGAAAGAAAAATGGGCAAACAAAATGTTAACTAGTTATTACATAATTCTCCAGCGCTCTTCCAATCAGGGAAATACCCTCAGTGAGGACTTATTATGACTGAAAAATATACCTATCTGTCTAAACGGAGGCCATAAGCTGTCAATAGAAAACTATGAGTGGAGATGCATTCTACACTTTAGAATCGCACCAAGATTGACCCAGGTGTGATTCCAGAATACTAAGCCATAGCGATATCCTATAACTACTCTTTTGACCACAAGCATACATTTATTTATGTTCTTCCACTGCACTGTTCGATCTTTCTAGTCATTCAATTAGTTAGTTCGGTCGGTCGGTCGGTCGGTCGGTCGTTACTTAAGTAGTGAGCTAGTTAGTTTATTAGTTAATTAGTATGGTATTCAATTAACTAGTCAGTTTAGGACAGTTGATCATTAGTTGTTCGGTCAGGTATTTAACTAAAAAGTTAGCAGCTAGTTGTATTATATATTGTCTGAGTACACCGAAGTGAGATTATTTATTATGATGGTGATGGGAACAACCTGGAAACGATCTGAGAATGATGATGAAGCACTTAAAAGTGTACATCAGGTGGTAACCCGTAATGAATATACCAAAGATGTTTCGTTATCGGAGATGCTTGCTACTGTTGCTTATGTTTCAGCCAGGACGAACAGCGATGATCAGAATCTGTTCTCCAAACATGTTACAGAAAATAAGGCCTTTGAAGTGAGATATTCATTCACTTGAATCTTTCACGATGTTAAGAAGAAAGTAAATGGAAAATTAACTGCACATGAGATAACCTTTATTTGCAGCCTATTTTTATAAAAAAAAAAAAAAACTTCGCTGAAGCGAATAAGCTTATATAATGAGCCTGTGCCGACTGTGAAAGGAGAAGATGTAAGTTTGTTAATAGTTAGTCCTAAAAATAAGTTTTTAAATGCAAGACTGGGCGAATGCTATTACATGCATATTAAATGCTGGGTGTTCTAATTGCATAGCAGATTTCTTTATATCGTATTTCGTGTGTGTGTGTGTGTGTGTTTTTTTTTTATTCACATTCTCAGAAGACCAATTTCATTCAGATGAAGAAAATGAGAATGGTCACTGCTTTACGATATTGGCATACTTTATATTCAGTAGGCCTACTTCATTTTCAGTTTTTCTAACAAGTTGAGGAAACGTATTTATAACATGAATCAATAAATGAGTTATGATTATTTTCAATTAGTAAAGAATATATTGTGCGATTTTATTTGTGTTTTTATTTATTTATTTTTACTTGATAATGACATTATCTAACGGTTCTCATGCTTTGGAATGCCATGTCATGAGAATTCAGTTGGATTTAGACTAATGTCTGAGGTAAGCTGTTGTCGTTCAACAATGGCGATATGTACCTTTCTTTCTCTCTTGGGCCTGATTATGAAGGGCTATACACTTGGCATTGTACTGTTGTTATTATGTTTCAGCTCCGGCTGTCCATCTGAGCTTGATGTTTATTTTAGAAAAAGATATCATCATACACATAGATATAGCTACACACACACACACAACACACGTGCATGCACACACACACGCGCACACACAAACACACACACACGCACACACACACACAAATACACACACACAAACACACACACACACACAAACACACACACACACACAACGAACAAGTCCTTTTTTAAAGTGCGGGACGCACAATATCAAATTATAGAACAAGCATTCGTACATGTAATAATAAATTACTCGACACAAATTATAGCTTTTTATAAGCTATCTTTATCTAATAGAAGAAAAAACGTATTGGGTTTTCCCTGGTTATTTAGGCTAGGTTTATTATAAACCTCCCGAGAAATTTCAGTTCATTTCACTCGTTTACTGCTTATCTTTACATCATCAAGTTTTTCCTGAGCTCCTTCGCACCACAAAATTCATTCTTAGCAAAATTGCTCCAGTATTTACGATATGACTTCCGTTGAATTGTGACTCGGGATTCATGGCTAGAAACAAGTTTTAAAACATACAGATTTTTGTCTCGATATAGTTCAAATTGGTTCAGTATTGACATGTTGTTTCCCTTATTATATAATAGGATACACGATTCGTTGTAAAAACAATATTTTTAAAAATGCAATTTTAAATGATCAATAAAAGAAATTTGTTTTACCAAAATAAAGGACGAAGTTTAATTCTTAATAGTCCATATTCGACTAATCACAGATCTGGAAAATCACCCCCCGGAGTGTTTGTACCCCCTACTGAAAATGGACACCACGATTCCTACAATACTAGTGTTAAACGCAAAACTTCGGGAAAAACACGACGCCCGGAAGTACGTCAGACTTTTTCTTATGTCATTACATCATTAACACAACTCAATGCTACTATTATTTGGAGGCCATGTAGGTTCAGTAGGATCAAAGTGAAGAGTTTTAGTGACACATTTCCTCCACACCGTGACAGGGTCAACCCGAAGAGTGAGTCAAATTTGCGAATAGTTTGGAGTGTTTGTACTCCCCTGATGATAATAGACGCGGTATTTCCAACCTTTCACTTGGTCGGAACAAATCTATTCCAGACATCTTCGATGAATATCCCAACAACATTATGGTTACCGGGTAGTAAGAAAGCACGGAGGTTTTCCCCGAGCGAGCGCCCGGGGTTTATAAGTAGGTTCTCTGCTCCCACCTGCAGGAGGTGTATGCCCGCAATCGGTGGGATGTCACCCATCGAGTGCATCCTCAACGTTCCAGGGGTGACATCTTTTTTCTCTCTCCTTGCTCCTGTCTTCTGTCCCGCTGTCTTTCCTCTCTTCTTCTTGACGTGTAAACGTGTCTTACCGTGTTTGACACAATATAGCCGTAATCGTGTTCATATGTCCTTATACCCCCAACACAAACAAACAAACAAACAAACAGCACAGAGGTTTAATGTGAGATGTGCCGTGAGTTTTGCAATATGTTACTTACAATTCGCCGGATCTAATCGGTATTGAACCACATTATCTATGGGTCAGTGCTCAAAGATTCAAATTTGAAAAGATCACTAATCGAAACGATAAGGGAGAGGCAACTGAAATTTCTAGGACACATCTGTCGCCACAGGAGACTTAGCTAGAATATCTAGCTATCACAGGGAAGATAGAGGGAAGAAAAAGCAGGGTTAGACAAAGAAAAACCTACAAGGAAAGTCTAAATTCATGAACAACAAACAAATGTCATGACAACAACTCCTTCTTGACGTTGGCTGATAACAGATCCGAGTGGAGAACCATGATCACCAATGTCTCTTCCAGGCAAGGCAGCAAAATAAAATGATGATGATGATCTACAGCTTGCTCAATGCCTTGGCTATTTTTAGTAACACCGCTTTCCTATCTTCCCTACGGTAAGAGTATACTCCACGGCATGGGAGGCCCACCTGGGGTGTCTACCCGAAAGATCTACAGAAGACCTTGAATGTCTGCCGAACTTGAGTTATCAGTGCTGTGACTCAAGAAGAGATGTTGCTCTCCCAGCCTTCGCCTTACTGCTCGGGGCAGATCCACTCCACTCGTAAGTAGCTAATTTTCGCCTCACACTTTTCATTATCTGCCTGGGTTATGAACACAAGGACACGTGGGCCAAGAGAGGCTGGGGTGAGTGTGAGAAAGTTCAGGGGATGTGTTAATATACTTAGGCAACCAACATTCCAAATGCTGAATGTCAGGAATGAAATATTCAAGGAAACAAAACAAAACAAAAGGGCGTTTTTTTTTTTTTTTTGCATATAAGAACTTATCATGAGCTTGCAGAAATGTATTTCTGCCACCAGCGATATGCTTATCAAGCTGAAACAATGTTTTGAGGTCTGCCTTGTCCTGATGCGATTCGTCAGTATTTGTCAATATATACATGACAGTGTGAGTGTATCTTGTATTGTGTCTCATCAACTGTGAATGGAATATTCTTTGAAGGACAAATAAGCTTTATTTTGTGACCTGTTGAGAGAGAGAGAGAGAGAGCTGAGAGAGAGAGAGAGAGAGAGAGATGATGATGATGATGATGGGTTGCCCTGAAGAAGGAGCAAGTTGGTCCGAAAATTTGGCGATTCAACATCAAGAAGTTATTTATAAGTGTTA
>JBCAUA010613414.1:0-16057 GCA_038406235.1 Peronia verruculata
ATGTACTCACCGTGTTAGGCACAATATAGCCGTTATCGTGCTGATGTGCCGTTAAACCCCAACACAAACAAACAAACAACAATCTCTCTCTTTCCAACTCCTTCAGTGTGTGTTCCTTTCTCTGTCCCACTGTGTCTCTCTTTGCCTCCATCCCTTTCTTTTCTGTCTCTCTCTCTTGCCTATTACTTTCTTCTCCTTTCTCTCTCTCAACCTCCTCCTCCATCCCCTTCTTTCCTGTCCTTACTTCTTTATTGTGTCTGCTTTTTTTTCATCCCATCGGCCTCTTCACTGGCCCATCTCTCTCAACCGTTCTATCTCTTTATTTAGGATTCATCAACTAGTTCTATTGCATCCCTCTTCCTTTACTTTAAAATTCCTTTCCATCCGCCTTCCATCCATCCTTCCTTCCTTCCTCCTTTCATTGTTTGCTTTCTCCCTTTCTTTCTCTGTTATGTTATTTCTTACAAAGTTTTCTCTCACTCTCTCGTGTTTTCCGTCCCGCCATTTCTGTCTGTCTGTCTCTCTGTCTGTCTGTCTCTCTGCCTGTCTCTCTGTCTCTCTGTCTCTCTCTCTCTTTCTTACTCGCTTCAAAGCTAGAAAAGTCTGCCTCCCTCCACAATGTCAGATAAAGGATAAGAGCCAGTATCATTTCGCAGATCCGGCGAGCGAAAGTCAAACACCACTCGTGGTTAAACAACTAATAATGACTGATAATTTTGTGAAAGCAAATACTAATTACTCAGTCTTCCTCTCTCATACGCTGCCACTCTGTCCAAACTTCCTTTCCTCCGTGGCGCCAGAAATCTGAAATGCTGAACTCCAGAGACTCGATGTGGGTGTCCCCAATGTTTCTCTGAATCCACTCCACAGTCCGTCCATTCACGCCACTGTACGTCATTACCTTAATGGTTCGTCAAATTTTCACAGGGTATCGCCGATCAGAACAAATAAAGAAAGGATGAGGAGGGATAACGTTACATCAACAATGCGTAACGCGAGCACAAAAAAAAAAAAAAAGTGAAACAGAATCAGAACAGAGGACGCCGTCCCGTATCTGCGTAAGCAAACACAAAAGCGCGATAGTAAAAGCCGTCGCTCGCTCGCGGTTTCGTGCCGTTTCCAGAGCGGTCTCAGAAACTCAGGGTTTTCGCCCGATGGCTGGCGTCAGAATTACATACTACAATAGGCCTCGCGCTTATTGTTGTCTTGTTTGTTTGTCGTTCTGTCAACTGGATTGTCACTATCACAATCTTCAGCCCTTCTCATGCCTTGGATACCACTTTCTCTTTTTCCTTTTTTCCCCTATTTTCTTCTCCTCTTCATTCTCTTTTCGTTCTTCTTCCTTTTCTTTTTCTTCTTTTTTTTTCTTCTTTTTTCATCCTCTTCTATTCCTCTTCTATTTTTCCCTTATTCTCCTCCTGTCTTCATCCTCGTCCCTTCTTCTTCCTCTTCTTCCTTCCTTTTAAATCTCTTTTTTTTTTCTCTCTCTCTCTCTCTCTCTCTCTCTGCGTTGTGAAAAGAAACCAGAGTGATTTTTTTTCTCTCTCTCTGACTTCTGTTTTCTGTACTATTTTCTCCCCCTAATCTGAGCGGATCAGATCGGTTACCGTACTACATGTATATGCAAATTAATGAAGACTCAAATCAGTCTCAAACCCCCCTTTGTGTTGTTGTTATTTCAACTTTTCATGTCATGTTCACTCGCTTGTTATACGGCTTACTTTCTCCGTAAAATGCACAAATCGGATTTATAAACTTTGTGGCTAATGAACAATGTGTGAAAATAGATGTACTCAGCACTCGCCTTTACATTTCCTGAGAAGATGAAGAGTAAAAAGATATAATGAGAAGGAATCGCGTAACCCGGTGCTGGACGAGTTTTTTTTTTTTTTTATCTGGGGGCACTCGGCACAATTTCTTGATGTTGAATATGTATTATGCTCCATTTTTGCCTCCTTGAATTTCCGGTAATAGCATCGAGAATCGGGAATTCAGGTCAAATAACCCAAACACACGAACTGTACGAATGCCGAGGGTGAATGTTGATGAGGGGTGGGGGGGGGGGGCAAGGGAGAAGGGATAGGATCTCTATTTGCTTTTGTCCTCTGTTTCCTAAGTAAGGTCAAAGTCTGTTGGTTCGTGTGTTTGCTTGTGAGTTTTCCCAGAGTGAGCAAATAGATGGCTGAATACATCGGCCTGATGGATTGCGCGCGCGAACAAACCTCGGGGATAGAGATAGCTCGGAGTGAGTACACACTGGTTTCTGCATGGCCTAATGTATGGGCTTACCGGGAACTGTGCTTTGCAGATGTCTGTCACAATACCAGGTACTGTGCCCTGAAGATCTCTGTACAATACGGGAGGCCTGTCAGATCTTTGTCGCAATACCGGGGACTGTGTCTTAAAGATATCTCTGTCACAATATCGGGTGCTGTGTCCTGCAGATCTCGGTCACAAAACATGGTTTTTGCTTAACCCTAAAGGTGTCAGAAGGATGCCAATATTTCCCTACTAAGTTCTGTCACATTCGGGACATACAAGTTAGACATAAAAGGTAACATTAGACAAGGTCGTGCCGTGGTAACGTAAAAATATAATAAGGAAGATTTTATCATAAATCTCGCTCTGTAACAAATATTTCAATGAAGAAGTGAATGCTAGAGCGTTTCACGGATATCAACATGCCCTACCAAGCATGAAGAGAGAGAGCAGATTCTATCATCAAAGAACGGCATAAACCGAACACTGAAACTGATAAATAGTTGAGAGTGAGTACACTAGGAACTGCATGCGACGGAGACGGCAGGACCACAGCGGATTCTAACATGGAAGGATGACATGAAAAAATAGTGATTGACTGAAATTGATAGATAGAAGTGGCTGAGAGTGAGTAAACAGAAATCTACATGACGAAGGAGATGACAGGAGAATTTGTGGGGAAAAAACAAGCACAATAAGAACCAGACATGGAGCTATCATCATGTCTGACAGATATGCTCGTAAAGATAGCATGTACTGTGTTATCAGTTTAGTTTGTATGCAGATAACGTGTGAATGGTATGTGAGAAACCCCATCACAGAACCTGCTATCAGCCAAACGAAATCCACTACTAATTGGTGCAGAATGATCAGCATGCAAAGGCACTTAGAGATAAGCACACGTTTTGTTTGTTTGTTGGTTAGACAGTAGGACGATGTAGTATGATGTAACAAGATAGCTATCAGTTATTATAAGATAGCCATCATGTTAAACTTGAAACAGTCACCGATGCTGATTGATCTAAATCTTTTCCAAGTGAAGAAATCGGCATCTCGGGGTGAGTCACTACACTGGGATTGAGGGAGAACGAGCAAATGAGAGAAAAATATGGGGACGGGGGGAGGGGGAAGGGAGGGGAGGGGGTTCAAGGGAAAAGAGAAATGAATTGGAAAGGTGACAATGTTGAAACGGAAAAACCCGGAAAAGACAAAATTGAAGAAGACAGCTTTTAATCTTCTACCGTCAAACATTGCATGCGAGAATACTACAGATATTAAATTGATCACCAGGCAGTCAGTTTTAACGAGATGGAAATTGTCAGCTATAAATACATCCGTCCTAGCGATTAACTCTAACGCTGTCTCTAACAAAGAGTTTTTATGAACCCGAGAGACAGAGAGGGGAAAAGAAAGGGGGAAGTGGTTATGTATAAGATATGGATGTATATGAGTTCTGCATTATATTCTCTTGTATCCACTTTGGAAAAAGGAGAGAATGGGGGTGGTGTGGGAGGAGGGACAAGGGAGGGTCCGGCCTGGACAGCTGACCGGCTGCAGGTGACAGGACAGTGTCCAAAGCTTTTATGTCAATTGACAGCACCACTTCGGCCAATCTGTGACTGCAGACCAAGCTGCTCTCTCTAGCCCCTCTTCACTGCATGGTTGGCCATAAGGGCACGCCTATAGTTAGGGAAGATTTCAGCCTGTCCCGCCATAGGAGCCCGTTTTAACAAGTTAGAAATAATAAGCATAAACAGAGAACGAGCGATCAGCCTTACGGATGTCTCGCGAGTGAGTTTTCATATATGTGCGAGATGGAGTGAAAATCGATTCCAGTCCTCCTCTCGGCAAGACTTTAGGAGTGAATATCTAACCCCCCCCCCTCCCCTCCCTCTGATGTTCACAAAGAAAATGTCCATCGCCTGGATAGTTTGCCCAAGAGCTCCTCTCTCTATACTGCCTCACCTTAGAACCGCCGTGGTATTCGTTCACACATTGTATTTGTTTCTCGCATGTTATTACAATATAATTGTAAATTCCCATACGTCAGGTATATAACATGCAAGTACAACCCTCCTTTATTCTGCCATTTTTCGACTGTTGCTCCACTCGTAAATTGCCTATGTGGATCTCTGTCTATCTTGTGTCTTAACCTACATCATCTCTCTATGATACGATCCTTCTCTACCTCTCAATCTCCCCTACCCTCAACCATAATCTCCCATTTTGAAAGATTTGAAGTACCCCTCACAGTGCACAGATCACGATATGACATCAAATAACAGTATTACAAAGAGGAGGATGCCATAGCCTCCGTGGGGAGAGTCCGTGGCCTATTCATTATACTGAAGGTAAACTCATTTCCTTCTGTCTTCCTTCCTCGTTCATATCCTGATATCACTCCGTACTGTTCTTTTTTTTTTTTTTCTTCTTATTAAGTTGGTTGTTGTTGTTATTGTTGTTGTTTTTGTTTTCATTTTCCATACACCGTCAAAAATGTCAAGCACATTAGTTTTGCTGTTGCCATATTCTATTTTAAATGTTTTACTTTTCTATGTACACAATTCAAGGATGTTGAGATCCTGTTCTGCTTTGTTTTGGAAAACAATCTTATCTCTCTAAAAAATATGTCTGCGAAAAACTGAATATAAATGAACAACATAGGAAAGAAAGAAGAAGACTGCGATATTTCCAGTTTCTGTTTTTGTTTTTTGTTAAGATTAAGCGGCTCACGTTTCTCCGTCTAGTGATCGTGACCTCACGTTACGCAATGTTATGTCCAGGCAGCCACGTATTTCTACACCGAACAATCCTCAGCAGATTTTAGGGATCAGGTTACAGATGTCATTATGCCTGTCTCACATGACTCTCGGACATAATAGGACAAACACGCAGAGCACACAGACGCATGCTCACACATACATATGGCCTACGCAAATCAGAACAGATCGGATAACATACATGTCTGTAAGCACTAACACACATAGAATTCCTGCAAGTCAGCAGATTAAATTGTTAATTTGTAGCGATCATGCCCAGGATAAATGTCCGGATCAGAAATATTTAATAACAGTAACAATGGATCCGATGATGTGAGTAGCTTCATTCAGCTCCTGCACAAACTATAAAGTTATTGATCACACAACACAAACTGCTTGGAGACAACATAATCCATTCTTCAATAAACATCGACTTTACTGAGAGTCACATATTGAAGTTCTGTATTTAAGTATCATCACTGTTATAGATCTACAAACTCTAGCATCAACATTTCCTTTGCAGAACAACAATTATATTCTTTGTTTTTGTTAGTGTTTTTGTGTTTGTTTTGATGCACTCAGCGACACCATCCCAAACTAAGCATTTAAAAACTGCCGTGACATTCAAATTTGAACATAGTGTAGGGCTGTAATATGAGGCTGTATCGTATCAAATGTCAAAAAAGGACAATATTATATCTCAACAGCATTTTTGTGATTATGCGTTTGTACTTTTTTGCTTGTGTGCCAACGTACTTGAACGAATGACTCCACTGTGTTTGTGAAATATAAAACATGTGTTTGTACAACGCGCTTTGCTTCATTGGCTCCATTAGTTATTTGAGGCACAAACAACCCACCTACGTTCTTTTATAAGACTTAATATATCTGTTTACTCAAACACACTATTATTATTTAACCCATTACATGCCTGGCTTAAGATGCTATTTCAGATTTAGGACTACAATCATATATTTTCTTTTTTCACTATAGAGGAAATCAAGTCAGTTATTTCGACAACATCGCCCTAGAATCACGCGAGACGAAATCCCCTGTTTAGTTTGACATTATAACTTCGAGTTGGAGACGCGCAATCCTGTTGCTATTTTGACGATGCTGTCCGCACATTGGGAAGCCATAAAGCGTATTAAGGTGGAGAATTTGTCGGTATGTGTACATCGCAGGCTGCCTTCATGGTTAGCTATGCTATTTTAGATGTTTCCCATATCCGGACCTTCAGACGAGTCAGAGCCGAGCCGGAAGATCTGTATTTAGTTCTGCGTAAATATCGATAGGACTCAGGTGGCATAGAAAACACAAGGAGCGCAGAGGGAGAGAAAAGACAATAATAGAAAGGAAGGACAGAGTTGTAGAATGGATAAGGCAGCAGTTTCTCAATATATTCACAGAGAAATTTGAAATCAGCTGGTTGAGATGAATGGCGATGATCCATTATCTATCCATTTATCTTCTCTGTTTATTTGTCTATTATTTATTTATTATTTTTCTTTCTTAGCTTATCTTCTGCAATCGATGCTGTAGTACGGAGGATTAGAAAAACAAACAAAAACAACTGAAATCAAAATAAAGAAACAGAAATGAGGAGAAGAAGAATAGGTAACAGATTCTGGTGGGGAAAAAGCACACAATAGAGTTAGCTTGTCTGTTACTGTGTGTCTTAGTTGGAAAAAGTTCTTGCCCAGGCCAGTAGTTGGAAGTCTGTTATTGATGTAACATTGCTGACCTGGTTCTTCCAACACCATTTCACTGGCATTAAATCCACGCCATCTTATCGATTACTATATAAAAATGTAGTACTGCGCAGTGGTCTAGCGTCTATTATGTCAAACATTTATTTCTGACCTTTAACTTAAAAGTTCTCTTTCTTTCAATATATGGACTCTGTCTTCGATGTTGATACCACTCATAGCGATAGGGCTATTACCGTTACCTTTTATGGATATGAAAATATAATAGAAAATACAGGGAAAATATTTTTTTAAAAAGAAGTGAAGAGTTTCAGGAAAGTTTGCCAAAATGCAAGCAAAAACAAAAGTAGTCATCTGATCTGGGATGCAGTCAGTTATTATCAGAAAGAGGAGAGAAGAAAGAGAGAAGGGAAAGAGAGGGTTAAGAGTTATGTGGATGTAAATATAATATCAATCATTATCATCCTCCTGTAGGGTAGATATCTCCTGTCTAAAGGTGTCTCCTGTGCGTCTGACACAGTGTCTAGCCTTTCTCCATCTCTACTTTTTTGCCAGGTCTGTTGCACCTGCTGTAATGTCACCCACCGCCCCCGAGCTGTCTGCAGAGAAATTTCTCATCTTGTCATCCTGATGTCATTGTGTCCATCTTCATCTCTATCTCTTTCTCGCTTCACTGGACTCTATCGCACGTCTGTCTTAAGTTTTTACCCCCCCCCCCCTCTCTCTCTCTCTCTCTCTCTCTCGCGATTTTTACTTCTGTCTGTTTTTACCTGTCCTGTTCTCTAATCTACAACGCCCTTTTGTCCTTCAACAATTTTTCTTACTTTCTTTGTTTTGTTTTGTTTGTTTGTTTGCTTGTTTTTTTTTTCTGCCTGCCTTTATTCTTTTATTCTGTAACGATCCTGTTTATTCCTCCACGACCCCCTGCGTTCTCTGTCTCTCAGATTGTTTTGATCCTCTTCTTCCTTTCCCATCGTCTTTTTTTCCCACTCATTTTCATATTTTATCATCATTATTATTTTTTGACTAGTGCTGGGTGCGGATTCTACGTCTCTTTCTCACCTTCCAGTTTATTTCCCTCTCCCGTTTTGTTTGACTCTTGTGTCGTCTTTCTGTGTCACTGTCTTGTTCACTACCAGGCTATCGATTCCTACCCATAGATAGTCAGTGCTAGTGAATTCTTGCAGGGCACCCGTTTTTACTCACACAGGACATTGCAACATCATTATCGTTATTTTGCTGTTCTTGAGAGAACCTCCGCTTGCTCTTCTGTGAAAGAAAAGAAAAAAGGCAGATCATTTTCAAAAGAGAGAGAAAGAGGGGGGGGGGGGGGGGGGGAGAGGGGGAAAGAGAAAATTGCACCCACAAAGAACTTCCTGGTGACCTTTTAGACTTAGTACCCTTATCAACTTCCCTATTTCCTGTGCTCAGTCGTCATCGTCTTTTCATGCCCGGGTATCGTCATTGGCTCTAAAAGCTTCAGAGAAAGAGATCTGACAACTTTTCCCAGCCACCGACTTCGAGTCGTTTGATCAGCTGGACCTTTGTGCTGTGCTGTGGCTAACAAAGTCCGGTTATTCTTGTGTCAGTAGCTGCTGGGCGCACGTCATGCATACTATGTGGGAATGGGCCAGGCCTCCAAGGGCTGACCTTTCTTTCTTTTCTTTTCTTTCTTTCTCTCCTTGTATTTCTCACTTTCTGTCGTTCTTTTCTTTCTTTCTTTCTTTCTCTCTCTTTCTTTTTTGGTCTTTTTTCTGTCTTTCTTTCTCTTTTTCTTCTCTCTTCCTTTCTGTCGTTCTTTCTCTGTTTCTTTCTTTTCTTTTCTCTTTCTTCTCCTTTCCCCAGTAGAACAACTATCAGAGGAGAACTGATGAAATCACGGTATGAATGCAATAAATTGAGTACCGATATATTTGACGTACTATCTACGGTATCTTTGATGTGACACTCTCTTCTGACAAATGTGCAATGAGTGCTTGGCTGCGAGTGGCTGATACTCATGTGGGTGTGAAATGGAAACAATTTGCCAAGCAGGGCAATAAAATAATATCTTATCAGAATTTATACCTTATGACTCCTATCATGTAGGTCGAACTGCTTACCGGAGGCGAAACGCTGGTAATGCACGGAAGTGGGCGCTCTTTAAAAATTTATATAGTACTGTAAGCGTGAAGGGAAAACACCTGAGATTATTCTGCAAATGATAGATCTTTTACCGGAGGACATTCGATAAGGATGTGGGTTTATTGCTACCGTGGAGTGCAATATTTTTTAGCAATAAGATAATTCATTTTTTTCATGAGTAGATGATATGAGCCGAGGGAAATGTCTATCCGCTCGTATTTGGCTTGGCTTATCAATTTCGGTCCTTTTAGGCCATCTACTTTTATGAGTCTGTCTGTCAGTTAACTATTTTCTTGTTTGTCTCTTCATCTAGCCTGTTATTTGCTCCTCTATTTGTCAATCCATTTGTCTGTTTGTCTGAGTCTGAAATCCACTCCATAGTATTTCGACAATCAGCAAGCCATCGGTCCTGTCGATCTATCCATTTTTTCCCTTCTTGTATCTTTTTATAAATTAATCATGTATTTTCTTTCCTGGCTGTTTTTATGTAACCCTCCTATTTAATACTGTCAGCTTTGTCAAAGGAAAAAAATCGGCGCGGTATTTGCAGTTCTGAACAGAAAATCATAGCGGTAAATCCTGCAGATAACTATCATTTCAAGCTTTGAATTATTTACTTTCAATTTAATTTCGCTACGTTATATTTTCAGTCTTTTCACTGATCTTAAACTTGATGTTTCTGTTTCGCCCAGTGTCTCCACCCCCCCCCCCTTTTTCTCTCTCTCTTTCGCTATTTTGCTCTCTCTCTCTCTCTCTCTCTCTCTAATTGCATTTTTATGGTGTTTATATGTGTTTGTTTAGTGCCATTTGCTGTCTCGTTTTTCTATTTCCGCTGGCCGTAAAAAGTCGTCATTAAGCACGAAATTGTTATTTAAATAATTTCCCTGCACAAACTACGTTGTTGCTATTGCTTGCTTTTCTTTTGATGGCGGCGAGAGAGAGAGAGAGAGAGAGAGGGCAAAGGGGTGGAGGAAGCTGGTTACACGTCTATCATTTTGTTTTTGATGATGCGCAAGCAGATACCGTCCTCTACTTTCATTGTTCATTCAAGATTACAGCTCAAACATTGAAGAAGACGAACTATTTACATAGGCCAGATAGTGAAGAAATCGAATTTTTTACAGTAAAGACATTTCCGAAAAAACACTGGTTTCATAGCTCTCTAGCCTTCTCTACGGCCAGCCTATGTGATTTTTATAACCTATTGTTTGTTTGTTTGTGTTGGGGTTTAACAGCACATCAGCACGATAAGGGCCACAGGGAGCTACATACATACATACGTACATACATACGCACAGACAGACAGACAGACAGACATATATACAGACAGACAGACAGACATACAGACAGACAGACAGACAGACAGATAGGGAGACAGACAGTCAGTCAGGCAGACAGAAGATGGCTAGATAGATAAAGAGACAGAGAGAGAGAGAAGAGAGAGAGAGATAGATTGAGAGAGAGAGAGAGAGAGAGAGAAAAGAGAGAGTGAGAGAGAAAGACCGAGAGATTGTGCTTCTTGATCTGATCAGAATGTAAGCGTCACAGAGAGAGAGAGCTCGAGCGATGTGGGTATGCCATGGTTGTAGCATTGTCTTCAGTAGAATCAGTAGGTTAAAACTCAATAAAAATCTAAACTTCCTAAACTCTTAATAACTACTAGAAAGTCTTCCTTTCTCGAGGTGAAACGTGGGTTTTATGGCTTTGAATAAACGCTCTACGTAGTGCAGTATAGTTCTCATAACGTCACAAACACATTTCTTTGTAGGCCAATGTAGTAAAAATAATGATAATGTTTATACTCAACAGGACTCAGCACCTGTTTTCACATCAGAAAACCCAACAGTAAAAGAAATCACCACTTCCTTGTAAATTTATTACACATTAAATGTGATTTCATTTGTTCTCGTGATATTATCATAAAATCTCTCCTTGTAGATAAAGCGGTTGTTGAGACGCTGAGACCATAAAGAACACGCCGATGGAGCTCAGGAAATCGTGCAGACAGGCCATAAAACGGTTATGATATCTGAATCTGTTTTGAGCACGAACGGTTCCCCTCGTGATTGATAGCATTTTGATTTCAAGTTGCTCACACTATCATGCTGATAATGTTGAGGTAGACAAATCTCTGCATCTGATTGCCGAAGATCCCTGATACGATATTACGATCCCTGCTGGCCAGGAGCTATTCTAGACAAGGATCCAGTACCTCCGACCGTTCAGTTCTTTCACGAATACAGGAACAAGTAGGAACACATAATTATTCTACTTTCATCTTACCGTGCTGTAGGGGATGAATTTTCTATCAAAATGCAAAAATGATAGAAGCCATAGATGTTTATCTTTCCTTTTTTATTATTATTTTTTTAAGGAGCATAAGGAGAGCAGTCCTTATGGATATATTATGTATATTTATAGTAGTATTTCTGTCATTCATCGTGCTTTGTCATCTTCCCACCCATCCCCACCCCCCACTCTCTCCCTCTCTCCGAAAGCAAATGTGCCCACACAAACACACAATCATGTAGTTGTGTATTAGTGCTGTTAAGGAATCACGCAAGTCCTTGCGACCATCATTCTAACAACATTCATGACGAAAGGAATTGCATTAATTTGAGAACAAGATCACGTTTGGCCAGAACCGACTTTTGAATTCTATTAACCGCTTTTTTGGCATGCTGCTAACGTAACATAATAATTGAATCAATCAGTTTCACGCCGAAACAGCACAAAAATAGGCCAACGAAATGGTGGTTGCCCTCTCAAAGCCTCAGAAATTCCTAGGGGATTCTGATGAAATTTGGAAAACAGAATTTAAAAACATGTATCTCTTTTCAATTCATTTACCGCCACTAAGACAGGTAACGTTGCCAAAGTATGTTCATTGGAGCAAACACAGGAGTGAACAGATACAGAATACCTGGAGATCTCTATAAACTGTTGCTGTATTTGGCTCGAACAAAACAGAAGTTCTGTTTCTGTTTGGCGATGTGTGCGCTCATAGTAAATTCCAGGTATCTTTAAAAGCGTGCGAGCAATAATCCTTGTAATTGTTTAGAAAAAAAAAAAAATGCCTGCCTGAACTTGGTTTAGTCTGAAACGATACGTTTTTCTCCCCCACACAAGATTCTATCCTACCTGTCGCAGGCCGCCGTCCAGAATTTCATTATGCCTGACGTGCTGATCCATTCTGCTGAATGCGAAATGGCATTGGATACCCGGAGCGTTCTGGCATTCTTGTCCCCTACGGTAAACACGTTAGCGTTTGTGCCTCCTGATTAGGTTGCAATCGTTAGATGGCAGCTTGGTGTTTTGTTAAGGTGACAGGAATAGAGTGGGTCCGATTTTCTACGTTCTTTTTGTTTTTCTGTCTCTCCTTCCTTCCTACCTTCCACTCTTCCTCCTTCCTCCTCTCTTTCTCTTCCTTTCTCCCACCCTCGGTCTCTCCCTGTCTACTTCTCTCCCACGCTCCTCCCACTTTATCCGCCCTCTATCCTCCCTCTTTTGAGTCCACCCTCCTCCCTTCTCACCCCCATCCCCTACACACACTTTTTTTTTCGTCAATCACAATGTAAGTGACAGAAATGGAACGTTCGAGTTCGATATTTCGTCCTTTCTATTCCCCTCTCTGTCCCCCAGTCTTTGCCATTCTTCTATTGTTCCCTTTTTTTACTGTCACAATACTTTTGCTGACAAGTTAGCAGCTCTGCAGCTGTGCCGATGATTATGACACCTTAAACTTGAAGCCACTACCCCGATATCTGCGAAAAATAACTAGCGAAAGAGTAAAAGCACCCTGAGGCCTAAGGAATCGGTTTCACATGATAAATTATATGTGTATCTTTGTAACAAGCTATGTTAGTTATGCTGATAAGGATTTTTTTTTCAGAAGAAAGTACGGCTTTGTAAATAATGTTTTTTTATCGTCTTTTGTTGTTGTTGTTGTTGTTGTCGTTGCCTCTCTCTCTCTCTCTCTCTCTCTCTCTCTCTCTTTCTCTTTTTCCTAACTATGCAGGTTTCAGATCGTTAAGATTTTGTACCCTGTATAGGTTGTTCTTAATATATTGTTTCGTAGCCACACCACTTTATGGCTTCTGTTATATTGAAGAGTCTCATCTCTAAGAGGATTGTTCTATTTATGAACCCCCGTGGTTTTCAAGTATTTGCACATTATCCCCAATGTTGATACACGTGTAAGCAATGGGAGACAGTTCATGATCATATCGCCGGCAGACAATCAAAAGATCATCAAGATCCATTTACTGGCTTTGCCAAGTTGAGCGATTGATGCTGAAGTGTAGCAAATTGAGGCGGCGTACTCGTAGTTATCTCCACACCTGAGATGGAAGAGAAAGTTCATCATCAGAGAAATCTTCTTACCTGTGTGTATATAACACCGGGACGGCTTAGAGAGGAAGGCGGAATGCAGAATGTAAAACTGAAATACATTAGTGGGTGCTAAAAGCAGAGATTAAACATAACTTGCTCTGGAAGTGTTGGAGAGGCAAAGCAAAGGGATTAAACTTCATGCCTGTTTCTGCTGGGAGGATGCACTGGTGCAGGGACGAGCTGAAAGTGTAATAAACCTTGGTTGAAAATGAGAACAGCAAAAAAAAAAAAAAAAGGTCTCATCATTCTACATAGTTGACGGTATGAATGAATGATGATGGAGATCTTGAAAAGGTAGACAAGAGCAAGAAAAAGTGGGTCATATATAAATAGGACGAGAAGGAAGAGGTGATGATAATGATGATGATGATGATGATGAAAAAGAAAAAGAGGAAGAAGACGACGACAAAGAGGACGACAAAGAAGACGAAAAAGAAGAAGCGCCTAGCTGATCTGGAGGAGGCACAGGAAGAAAAGGAGGCGGAAAAATCGAAAGAACAGGTTCGAAATTTTGATCAATAACACCATTATATATTCAATGTTTAGCATATGGAGATCTATAGACAATTGATTGCCTCCTTGAGTGTAATGAGTTAGTTGCTGGTAGACAGTCTGCTGTCTTAAAATTAAACATTTGTACTAAATGATAAAGATAGTGATGAAAATGACGATATAGAGAGACAAGTATTATGAAGTCCTTCATTTTTACAGTCATAGCAGGCTTCACTGAAGAACAGGTCATAGAGTAAAAAACACCTCTAAGAACACCGTTCAGCTTAGAACTTCTGAAGTTTCTGAAGTCTGGTTTTATACCTAAGACATCGTTGCACTAGATTACCGTCGGGGTTTCAAAAAATATTTTTATCGTGGGGCATTAAGAGATACACAGGGCTTGTTGTGTTTCTTTCTTATCTGGAACGTTTTCAGTTCTGAAGGCACAACTGTCGATCGATATCTGCTAAAGTAATTGTAAAGAGTTTTTGAAAAAAATATATATGTATACTGTATAAGGAAAAAATGTTATAAGAAAAAAGCCAACAAGTGCTAAACATCACAGGGACAGGTTTTTAAACGTCTTCGTGTGTGTGTGTGTGTGTGTGTGTGTGTGTGTGTGTGTGTGTGTGTGTGTGTTTTCATCTACATGTATAAAGAAATTTTATGTAGATTAGTTATAAGAGCAGGAATGAAAGAAAAGTGAAAGATAAGAATGAAACCTTTTGTAGGATAAAGGGAGGCAGACTGGCAACTGAAACAAAACGAAATTTAAAAAAGAAAAGAAAACTCTCAAATGAAAAAGAAAGAAAAGGGAACATGATGGAGAGACAGTACAACGCCAGAATGAAAACTAATGTCGGATTATGAAGGCAGATTGCAAACACAAACGAGAGAAGGTTAAAAAAAAAAAAAATTGAAAGAAGATAAAAGCGAGGGGGAGATGCGAGCTAAAAAAGCAACAAGTGTAAAGGACGTTCAGAACAGAAAGCTCTGGCAGTGATTAGATTTACAGCTCATTTCCAGGTTTTCTCTGGTTCAGTGTCTTTATTTGTTTGTTTGCCGCCCGTGTTGGTGGAATGGATCTTCATACCGTCTGATATTCTGATATTCCTTCTTTCTGTCTTGCTATGCTATTCTGGAGTGGTTATGCAATTTGGTCTGTAGTTTTGCTTTTGCTATGGTTGTTTTGTTGGCTGCCAGCTATTTCTGTTCTGGTTGTTAGTTCGTACGCGGAAAATCTCACTAAAACTTTAAGCAGGTTCTGGTGAGCTTATGATGAAAGAATCGGCGTCTTGTACAGTAATAATGTACCCCCTTCTGTGTCGACGATTTTCTCCTTAAACTGTTAATGAAGCATGCGGAAGAAAGAGGTGAACGTGAAAAAACGAGGGGAAAAACATGGGAAAGAAAACTTCAAATTGAACTGAAAAGCAGAAGGAATTTTTAAAATCTTTTTTTTCATTTTGTCGCTAGTTTAAAAGTGCTGTATATCAAACGCAAGCAAATGCTCGGAACATTTTATTACAGTGTCCTACTAGGCAGTGCATTACTTACTCTTAGTGAGACCAATTGTGGACTAAGTTACAAAATTTTCACTGTACTTTTATGAAATCCCTGGGCGTGTCAGGAGACCCTGATGTGAGCCAGAGCCTAGAAATTCATTGTCTATTTGTCTCCCTGGATATACACCGCTTGAAAACTTGAAATGACCATTTAGCTGAGGAAGTAACATGAGAGTGTAAGCACGTATGCATCGTGATGTGTTTGTTTTCATGTCATCTGTTTCGCTCTTCAACATAGTTTTCAAATTTCGACATCGCAGTCTACATGCTATTCCCATCCAAACTCCATACTCTGGTTTTATGACAGCCACCTGCTGTTAGGAAGGCCTGGGTTGTTGTTGTTGTTGTCGTTGTTGTAGTTGTGATTATGTTCAATCCCATGTCTACACAAGCGCAGCTGCAGTGCTAGTGATAATTATCTTTCTGGACCATGTCTGTGTTATTGTAATATCTCTAGAAAATACATTTGTGAATCCTCAGCAGTTGCAGTAGCAACATCACAACTGTTATCTGTCATATCACTCTCATCACTACCACTATCATAACCAGCAAGACCATCAGACAGTTCGCCATCATCACCATTAACAATATCACTTTCACAACTGACAACAGACCAGCTGAACAATAACAACAGCCCTAGTGACGGATATCCTTCTTTCATATTACTCACTCACTCACTCTATCACTCACTCACTCACTCACTCACTCACTCACTCACTCACTCACTCACTCACTCACTCACTCACTCACTCACTCA